>JASDQU010292015.1:0-14265 GCA_032191745.1 Picea mariana
AATGTTTAGGATTTACGCTTGGATTTGCCTATTGTTGAAAATGATTTGATAGACTTTTTAGAGATCAATCTAAAATTATGTGTAATCTGTTTTATTGCTGGAGGTTTATGTGCGAGTTTTAATAAATTTATTTTATAGCTGGTAATGATGTCTGCGTTTCCTTTTTGTTTTCGAAAATTCCTTGCATTTTCATTTTTTTTCCCCTGAGTTTGTGGTTATGGTCTTCGTGGAGGGTATGGAGTATTAGGTTAATGGATGTGCGTATGGCGTTTACGCCCAGTGGGCATTTATGTGTTATTGGCTGTTTTATTTTCTCTACTCAGCAACCATGTGTATTGTTGCAACTACTATTTTATTTTCTCGGAATGCTCCTATCTTGTCATTCAAATTTCCTGCTGCTTCAGCCCACCGATGGAAACCGAGGTTTTTCCACTCGCTTTTGGCACGCTCTTTGCCACATGGAGTAGATAAGTCTGTAACATGCCCTTGTTGTTCCTGGATCGATATCCTGTGCAGTGCCTCATTCACCCTTGCTGGAGAGTTAACCGTAAAAACCTTTTGCACTGCCCCTGTCTGCGATTAGATTAAGACGCAGGCCTTCACCCATAGTTACTGTTCTAAACTCATTCCCTTACACCCATGCGTTGCAGCCTGGACAGAGATATGGATACACCTATGCACACTGCTTTGGAAGAAAATTTCTTACACCTGTGCGTAGGCTGTTGGACAGAAATTTATTTACCCTGTGTTCCTATTTTATAGGTATTGACGTAGTTCACTTGCACTGTGCTTTAAAAAAGTCAATTTCAGAAAAAGAATTTAATTTTTTTTTGAAGTTAGGGCATTTATAAATGTAAAGAAATGTTGAATGTAACCACCCAGGGTCACGCTAGCATTACTGTCAGTTATTTCATCAAGCGATAAATCACAACCACTCCTTATTGATTGATCAATGAAGGAGTAAACGCTTTGGGCTGAATGCATTAATTTTCATTTATAATTATAGACTCATACTAAATGTTGCTTAAACGATTGGCTTCCTACAACTGTCCTGTTTAAGGTCCTACTTTTCCTTTCAGAAAATGATGAACTTGAGATATTCCTTGAACGCAAGTGGTCTTAGTACAACTGGCTTATATTATTATTATTGGATTAGTTCAGTTTTTCCTTCCTAAAATCTCGATATTTATACATTCTAGCGAATGTAATGGATTGCAATGAATATGAAGAAATGTTATGCTAAGATTAGTGTAGTACCATTTTTATTTCATGCTAATTTCCATGCTACTTTATTTTCATTTAATTTCCATGCTAAGTTATTTTCATGCTAATTCAAGTGTAAATAATAATAATAGATTGTAAATGTTCTTGTCATTTAATTGCCATGCTACTTTATTTCCATGCTAATTTTCATTATAAATGTATTTTAGAATATAAAGGTGAGGATGTGGTTATGTTATGCTAAGATTAGTGTAGTACCATTTGATAACATATAAATGTAATGATGTTGTTATTTTAAGTTGAAAGTTATTTGATCATATGCCTTTTAATTATAATGTTGATGTTATTTTAAGTTGCAAGGTTATTATAATGATAAGTAATGACACAGGTTGTAATTTAGTGTTGTTGTAATAAGCATGGAGAAATTTCATTAAAATACATTGTTGGTAATGTGTAAAGGTAGTACTTTATTGCATTATAAAACGTGAATCTAAGGTTGGTGTTGATGACTTGATAGGTAATTTGTTGTCATTTAATTGCGAGTTATTGTAAAATGAGATGATGCCAATGATAATTTATTGTAAGGCTATTGAAGTCTCGTTGTTAGTGACGACACTTAAATGTAAGGTTCTGGAAACTAAGAACAATCATTTATTATGATTCAGAAAGAGGGGGTTTGAAATTAATTAAATGTACCTTAATTTAAGGTTGGGATGGTAGCTTGTTGAACTTAAAAGTTAAACGGAGTCTTGGGTCTGTAACTAATGTCATTTGAGTCTTAGATAAATGCCCTGTCATATTAATGATTGGTTGCTCATTTAATTATCGTTGTGCTTGGATGTATGATTTTCTTGGTGTGGTCGGTAACTATTGTCCCTTGAGTCATATTTAGTGCCCGGTCATAATAACGGTTGTTGCGGTCTGAGTCCTTGTCTTGTGCCTTCCATAGTAGACGTGATTTCTCTTTTGTCTATTGTTGCACTGGGTTGTAATAATTGGTTGATTGGACTATTGTGTCGGGCGGGATATAGACACCTCCATGTAGCCTTAGTATATAGGTCTGTGTGTGATTTTTCTGTGTAAAGAATCTAGTGCCGTATCAAGAGTCTCGGGCCCTTTAAAGGCAGGGTTTCCACTCTTGTGACACACCTGAGGGGATTACTAGTTTCTGCCTGAGAAGTCAGACATGAGCCTATCTGACCTTCTCTCTCTCCGGAGCAGAGAACTAAGATTAAACGCCCTGCTTTCCTGTACAGAAATAGTAAGATCTACTACTATGGATTCTTCCCTCTGTGTTTGTACTGTGCATAACCCAATATGTTGTTAAATGTTTGCATTGTGCACCTTATGTGTATGGTCGTTTATTTTTACAGTTACCTGTAGTGCGCCTTATGTCCTTGGTCATTTATTGTTGTAGTACTTGTGTGTGCCTTATGACTGGGTCATTCATTGCTTGCAGCTACTTGTTGTGCACCCTTGTCTTCTTTTGGTAATCTTCGTGGTTGCATCTTGTTGGTTGTCGGGTAGTGACGTAGATTCAATTGTGTCTGTTACTTCTACACGCACACACACCTTAAAAAAAAAAAAAATTTCACTTGTTAAAGAGTCGTTGTCTTAACTAGGAGGACGTTACATTGAGTCCATATCCCATTGGACAAAAGTGCCTAGTCATAAATATTCTAGATTTTTGACAACCCGCAAGGGGTTATCATCCCACATTTGAATCCAGTTGTTGAGACCATTTCCCTCTTCCGAGTTTCCCTCCCCTTTCTATTTTCCCAACTTAATTTTTTTCCATTTTTTTTCCCTCTTATATACCTACCCTCACTTCCTCTTTTCTTTTCTCCCTTCACTTTTCCCTTTCTAGTTACTATATTTAGTCGTTTTTCAAAACGATGGGTTCACGGGTTGGAGGGCTTGTAGGTTCTCACCTCCATCCATATTCCCATATCATGAGTCTGATTGACCGCCGTGTTATTCTATACTTAATCGTGTTTTTCAATCACGGGTTCACATGTTCAAGCTTTCATATTCCAAGTTTTGTGATATCAATTTTGCACCTAAAGATCCATGATCTACATTATGACCATCACACTTACTGAGCTCCTAATATATCATCTCTCCTATATTGAGTCTGATTGACTGCATTACAACACTTAGCCTATTTTTTTCCTTTCACAACCATGGATTCAAGGGTTTTCGTGTTGGCAATATCAGAAAAATTCCCAAATCCTAATTGCTCTCATCCATCCCTGCCACCTTAGTGATTTTCCTAATACGCATTTAGTATGGTTTAATGATAATAACTGATCAGGTAGGTTCCATAAAGATCATAATTAATAAGTGAAGGGATCGACAATATTTCTCATTAAACCACATTAAAGGATGATTTTCTGAAGATTATATTATTTTTATCTCCATCAAGTGCTCATTACAAATATTATCTGGATTAAAGGAACACTCTCATCAACGTATGGATGCAACATCTTGACATCAGTTCTGCTGTGATACATTGAATATATTTGGGCGTGAGGACCAAAAATGTCAGTGGTATAGAGTGTATTATTACTATTCATCCCCTTCTACTAGGAAGGAAGTGATCTGGACATCTGAAATTGCTCGTGCAGGGTGTGTCCCTCATGTTTTTGACTGGAAGGAACTGGTTTCATGGTGCGTTGAGAAATACATACCAAGTCAGTGGATTATTCAACTTCAATACCATTCTACGATTTGTCTTTCACCTCAAGTGTTCCGTAAAATGTTGAATCTCCTTGAGCCAACACTTAATTTTAAAGGACAGGATTGCAGGAAATTCATGAAAAAGAATGACAATGGCCTAGAGCTATTGCCTGAGTTCTTGGATAATCCCACGAATGTCCGTGAATACATTAGTAGATTGCAGTTCGACTCATTCAAAAATCCCTTTGAAGAAATTTCTTGGTTGTTCACTAGGGTGACAAGCCAAGAACGTACCGCCAACATTTCCCATATGATTCTTTATGTCTTATATTTTACAGTCAAAGAGAAAGCTATTTTCGATTGGGGAAAAATGATTTCCATTGAAATCTCCTCCCAATTGTCACAGTACAAAAGAGACAAGAAATTATTTATGGCTTCTTATTTGGTGTTTGCGATAACATATTGCTCTCATTTTTCAAAATTGTCTATCTGTAAGAGGGTGAACTGTGAACTTGACCCAATTACCTTGTGGTACCAAGCGTTGTGGAGACACAAATCTTCTTTTCATTTCTATGAAGTTTTCAATTATTTTGTCTCGGTTTTTAAAGGATTATTGTTTGGAAAAGATACCCCCAGAATATCCAACCAGGCAAATAAATTCTTGGATAAAAAGGGTACGTTGGAGCAAATGGAAAATCACAATGTTAACAGGATTTTCGGTTCTAAGGAAAATCCCTCCTTTCTCCCATGTTGTGTATATGATCAAATGTTTATTACAGAAGTTGCAAGTTAGTATCATTTATGGCTGCACATTTTCCATGAGAAATGGAAAAATAAATTCATACCCTTGCCTTGGAAAATTGGGGACTTTATATTCAGGAATATGAACAAAATTGATGAATTTTCAAACCACTTCCACAATTTGAATCTCAAATATGCTGAAGAGATAAAAGGGTTTGACCCTAACGAAATTTTCATGGAACATATGTTGACAGTAGGGTTCAATAATTCATTTATCCATACTTTTCTGAGTGAATAAAAAGATAATAACTTACGCGCTCCTTCTCACAATGTTGGTGACTTGGAGACAATACTTAATACTAATGAATTTTACAAGAAGAAAGGAAAGGGTTCCAACAATAAGAGTGCCCAGTTCCCAACTATCACTCCTAAGACTAACACATCTAGGAGCAATGCTCTAGCGGCCCACCCAACTAGTTAAGTTACCAACACTAGTTCCAATGAAGGACGAGAAAAGAATCCTCCAATCGGGAATAATCGAGAGCTCTCATAGGCTTCCTCTAAGAAAAAAGAGGAAACATTTTGTGCAAGAGGAAGAATACCACCACATAGAAAGTGACATCAATAGCTTCTCCCTTGAAGACATGGAGCTTGACGAGGATATTGAAAAGATGTTTCTTGTAATAGGTCAACCAGGGAACACGACCCATTGGCATTCAACATTGGAAATTATTGAGAATGAGACCTTCAATGAGGAAGAGTCATTTTCTTTTCAAAGCATTGTCTTTGAGAAGGACTCCAAGAAATTGATTATTGAGAAAGGTGATGTGAAGAATAAGAAAGGAAAATATCGTTCAGAGGTTGACCTAAGAGATATGCAGCCTTCCCATATTTATAGAATTCATAGAACAACCAGGGATCGTCTAGATGATTCCATTGGTGGTTTTGAAGCAGAAAACATGAAGTTGAAACAAAGGATCAAGGAACTTGAAGACACATCAATTCCTCTTCCACTTATTTCCAATTCCTTTGACAATAGTTGGTCCCACAACACCCACTGCTAAATTCAAAGAATCCAAAATCTTAATTAGATCATCCAGGAGCTATGTGGAAAGAAATATTAAGAAAAGAATGGCATTGATCACAGAGGCTTGGGAAACTTCGAAAATCATTGCTTCTTTTGGATCGAGAGAGCATGACTTCCATGGGTATTTGCAAGTCGACCTGGAAAATGAAGAAGGTTTTTACCTTGATGATATGATACCCTTTGGAAACAGACTTTCGAACATGATAGAACTAAGGATAAGAGAGGAGGATCTTCCCTCCCCAAGCCAGATAAAAAAGTTGAATGCTTGCTGGAAAGAGAAGATAAAAAAGTTGAATAATATTGTTCAATCATGCATCCAATATATATAAAAGAGGGAATAATTATTCAAGAGGCTCACGGAAATAGACTTATCCAGGAGTAATAGCAAAGTACAAGACCCCAAACTAATTCTCAGCTCGATATTCCTCACAAAGCAACACTTTGAAGAACAAGATGATATTTTTAAAGGGTTGTTGGTTGAAACGTTCTATGGTGTACTTGAATATGATGAGGATGACATAGAAAATTGGCTAGTGGACTACGCCGTGAAAAATTAGGACATTGAATAAGCATTACATGACATTTCCCTTGATTTGAGAGACTTGGAGGGAGGCCTGTTCAACATCAAAATATGACATGAAATCAACATGGCACCAATGAAAAGTTATATTGAAGAATGTTTCAAGAAAACTATTGAAAAATTGACTAACGAGAGGTAATAAATAGTTGGGTCCATTCCTGTAACCATTAATGAAGACAATAAAATGACACCAGCAAGTAAGTGAAGAGGGGAGAGACCATCATAGTAAGTTTATGCTGATCACATCTTTCTTTATTTATCTATTCTTGCATCCAATTTCTCTGATTCTTTGAATAGAAAGGTTTAACCGAAGACTGATAACTTCTCTTTTCTTCTTACTAGGTCTTGTTGTTCTTTACCGCCCTCCATTTTCCTTCTAAAATATGCATTCTTGTGTATATTTTCTTTATGGTTTGTGAGATCCCCAATCTCATTCTTTAATACAAACACATTTTAAATTTCAAAGAATATGTAACAGGCTGTATATTTTTAGAAATTTCAAAAGAGTTATTTTTAGATTAGTTTCAATTGTGCTTTGTAATTATGAGATTTGAGTATAAAGTATTTGAGATTGATCTGTCATTATTTTTATTTGAGCTCCCCATGTGTCCATTCTATTAAAGTTCTCTTATGCATGCAGATCATCTTATTTTTATTTTTTTGTGATCATAAATATTTATTTTAAACTATGATGGATGTGAGGAAATTTTTCTTGTTTTCTCTAAATGTATGAATGTGTGCAGTTCCCGGTCCATTTCGAGGAACTTTCCTTAAAAAGAAAGATAAAAACAATTTTCGTTTATGTTTCTTACAATTTTTTATATTTCTTTGATTACCGTGATGAACTTTTGTCAAGTCCCATATTCTGAATATCTAGAATCCCAAGAAAATATTAAAATAAAGAGGAGTACCACCTCTATAAAAACGCAGGGGGCTTTACATCCTTTTGAGGTTTCCGTTTGGGTCCTAACGGATTCAAGCGTCAATAGGAAGATAAACAGGGTGATGACAACAAAGAGTGATATGTAAATGCTTTGTTTTTACATTTATGTTGTGGATGTGTCATTTTATTATGTGTATCTATAATGGTCAATTATGGTTTTTTTCATCATTTTATAATGCTATATATGAAAATTTGTCAACCATTTACAACCAACATATTGAAAATAGATTAAATAGTACAATCATAATATGTGGTTTTGATATATTTTAATTGTCATATTTATTATATATTATAACAAATTCATGTTGTATTGTACTAAAATATGTTTATGTTAACCTTTGAATTACTAAGAATTAATTGAGATATCACAAAGTTGGTGATGTATTCATATAATACAACAATAAATATTTATTTTAAATTATATTTTATTTAACCAAAAATGTAAGATATTAAAAAGTCAAACCTCATTTTTTTTATTGTTTGAAAAATTCAAAATTCAAATACGCATATACTTACTTTGATGGAACTTCTAAGAACAATTCCAAAAAATAACATTGTGCAACATCTAACACTTATGCAATCCCACTTGTGGTTTTGGCACTACCAACTTTGATGGAATTACCAACCTTAACTAGTGCAACTATCAATTATTCCATTCCATCCTTTAGTTTTCTAATCATATAAACTTACATTAATTATTATTTTTACACTCTCCTTGAATTAAGTGTTAATATAGGAAGTGCATAGAAATCCTAAAAGAGTATTTTTCTAGAGCCTAGTCACAATTAAAGAATTTTTTAAGGATCCATACTTGTCTAAATGTATAGAAACCTTTGTCAAATTTACTAATTCTTAAAATACTAGTTATAAAATGTTTGGTGATATTGTTGTAAAAGTATTCCAATTTTGAAGTACTTGTATATGTTTTAGAAAATATTGATAACTTATAGAGTAAAACAATTTTATCCCATGTTAGAATTTGGGTGAGTAATTAAAAAAAATAGAAATTAAAAAAATATTGTTAGAAGAAAACAACACAAATCATGAAGTTTAGCCTCTAAAGTTTTCCATGACTATAATAGAACCCCTAGAAAGCTTGGATATAAATTGTTACCATGGAAGCCAAAGGTTGAAAACAAATATTGAAATTCATCATTATTAATGAATTCATTTTCATATTTAATAATTTAAATTTAATTAAATAGGAATTAATTAGTTATATTTTTTAAATAATAAAACTTATTATATACAACTATTATAAATTTAATGAACAATTATTATAACTTTATAATTAAAATACATGAAAAATTAACATCTCATAGGAGTAATTATTCAAATCCTTTTTTTCATTCATTAACCAAATCCAATATTTGCATACATTTTAATACAAAATCAATAAGTACATTACTTAGTATGTTTTTTTAATAGAAAATTCAAGTAATACTTACATATTTTTGCATACTTACTTAATAGAATATTCATAAAGTTATTAGTAGAGTAAAAAATTGTGAAACCATTTCATTAAAATTTTATAGATACAACTATATTATTATTCTTTATATTTAATATTTTAAATTTAATTAAATAAATTTCATATATTATAATAGTTGGATAATACAAATTAATAAAATATTTGGAAAAATTTAAAATTAATAATGTATAATAATTGTGATTTTAGTAAACAATTATATTATAACTCTATCGTGTAATCTTAGAATAATACAAATTAATAAAACAACAATTATATTATAACTCTATCTTGTAATCTTAGAATAATACAAATTAATAAAACAACATTATTGTTACACCATCATTATTAGTGAATACCTATATTATAATGTTATTATTACAATATATGGAAATCAAAAAATTATTCAAATCACATTCATTTTGGTCATCATATTTAAGTATTTTTGTTTCTGAATACATTTAGTCAACATATTGTATCTTCCTGTACAACAAACAATTCACCTTGAAGAAGAGTTAAACATTATATGGAATTAATGGTTATAACTTTTTGCAATCACAATCAAAATTAAATGAGTTCATAAAAATAAATTTAAACATTATATGGCAATTGTAATTTTTTTTTTTGTAAGTAAGTATATATAAAAAAACCTTTCAGAACCAAAAATTACAATAGCGCCATGTTTGTCTGAGGACTGTAATTACTGAATTTCCCTAGAGGAAAACCAATTCAGCTAGTGCCTTCTAATCCAAAATCAACCAAAGATTTAGACATTAGTTTTAAACATCTCGAATCGAACTGCCCCATGGGGAAACCAATTCGTCTGAGCCTCTACAACATCAATGACTGACTTATGACAGATAAAAAGAGAATTGTCCAAAAGTACAATTATCAAAATATCAACAAAACTAAAAACATGCCATGAAGTCTTACACCTGTACAGATGTCATGGCTCATGCAGCCGACGTGTTGCTTGCCACATTGTCCAATGTAGGTGCCTGAAGAGCCGAAGCTGAGCCCATTGTCGCATTGTCCACTGCTGACATTTGAAGAGTCAGAACTAAGACTGCCATTGAGGCTACTGGTGCACTAGGTGCATTTTCTGTGGAGTGTCGAGAGCCATTCAGAGAGGAGAGAAGTTGTGGCTCCTTCTTATCCAAAATTTCTAGGTGAAACCATAGGTTGTCCACCTCCTTGCGGACCTCGAACACCAAGTCTTGTAGAATTTCAATTCTGTCTTGAAAATTTGCACAGGTGGCTTAATTCGAACAGGAGTGGGGCTGGTCTGGTGGTTTCTCTTGGTCGGAGGATGTGTCCTCCTGTGGAGACTAGACCAGTGGTGAGTGCACTAGAGGTGGCGCAGGAGTTGAATTCTCAGGTGAATTTGGTGGGACGACCAAGGCAGGTTGTGAGGAAGAAGCCATGTTTGGAAATGGCCCTGGAAAAAATCCCAGTGAGTTTCTCAGGATGTCTAACCAATCGACTCGGTAAGCCCAAGAAGAGGGTAGAGGTGGGAGGCCGCTTTAGCTTTGAGAGGACTGGCCAAAGGAATAGGGAGAAGAAGGTGGAGAGTTTTGTGAAGGTGCGGTGGCAGGTTGAGGTTGAATGGCCATGCATGGCCTGTTTTGGTACCAGACCAATCCCCTATTGAATTTCCCCCGTAATTGAGGCATGACTGAAGCAAGAAGAAGGTAAGAGGACACTGAGAATTGGCTAGCGTAGCAGGTAAGAATTAGGGAGGAGTGAAGACCAGGTGATGGCTCTGGTGAAAGGAGGAAGAAACAATGAACCACCTGAGGAGTGCCATGGTATGAATAATGTTGGAGAGGGAGGACACACACATGCATAGGTCACCACAATAATGCATGCTCCATAGATCGGATGAGGAGGTAGAGAAGAGCGCACTGGAAGTGTTAATGGCGCACTGGTAAGAGTGAAGGCTACGTAACTTCATGGTGTGGGAGGAGGGGAGGTGCATGCGCTAGTCTCATGGCTAGTGTTGCCCTCATAGGTGCCATCCCTTCCACTTCGACACATGTGCTCAACTAACACCCCATTCGAGGTTGGCAATTGTAAATTTAAATGAGTGATGCATCTCAAATTTAATTTAAAAAACAGAGAAATCATTAGTAATTTTAATCATTAGCATACTCATAATACATTGTATAAATCAAACAACAAAAACCACAACATTATATGAAAAACATAATATACATGAGTGACATATATTTCAATATATATGTCAAACAAACATATCAACAAAATGTGTAATAAAAATGTCATATATACATATCTCAAGTCAAATATAAAACAATCAGTATACATGGAAATCAATACCACTACTAGCTAGGTCTACCATGAGATCCAAATGCATTTGTGTCTTTACTACAAGAGGTAGAGTGTCTATCAATACCTATTCCAAAAAGAATGGAAAATAATACACTATCAAATGTGTTTCCATCCATATCGACCTATGTAGCAGTACCTAATGTGAACATAGTTTCAAAAACATCAAAAGCTTCTGACACGTGTGGAGGAGGAGGAGGAGGAGGATGATTGGTGGATGATGACACAAGTGGAGGAGAAGGACAAAAATCAATAGATCATGAAACAAGTGGAGGATTAAGAGGAGAAGGAGGGTTGGTCGATGGTGACATGTGTGGAGGAGAAGCTAGAGGATCAATGGATGGTGCAGACACATCATGTGGAGAAGAAATAATATCAGAAGGAGGAGGACCATGTGGTGGAGTAGAGGATGTGGATTGATCCGATGATGAGGAAGATGGAGTAAAATCATGAGTACAATGAGTAGGATCCATCAACCTCTTGATGAGGTTTATGGCATCGATAATATGTTGCATTATTTATGTGATGTCACGAGACAGAGACATCCATACAATAGATAGATTTGGTACCCATAATATATCTCAAACTAGTGCATATACCACTCCATGACTAACCATAACAACACATAGGAAATATGTTGTAACACACCCAACCTCTTAATATCTCATAGGTTGATGGTATGTTCAATTTTTCTCCTCAATCCTCTTTGTAAGTACTTATTTTACTTTCCCCTAGACTTGGTTCCTCATTGTTTAGGTGAATACTTTTCTTATCACAATATATAATTTATAATTTCTCACTTTCTCAACTCAATTTCCAATTAAATACTTCTATGGATCTCACTGCAATGCCTAGGGACCCATATGCCCTCAAAAAAATGATTAGAAATACTTCACATCACCATTTAAACAACACAGATAGAATTGGACAGTCTTTTATATGAATAGCAAGTTATAGACCTAAGTTTCCATCCCAATAATTTTCATTTCGATGGGTCGTTCCATTTTGGGATCGAATGACTCTAAGACTCTGAGACTAATGACCTGGATTTAATTGGCCCTACAATGTGCACAATAGATATCAACGATATTTCAGTTACTTGTTAGGTGATCACATGGAACCTAAGATGATCCTATGATTGAGGTATATGTATGCCCCTTCATAGATCAACGATCCTTCTTTAGTCTTGGATTCCCTTCCATTGGAGTGAATCCACCTTGGATCCATAAAACATTCCTACTGATTCACTTCGATGACTTATGCTCCAATGGATTTGATGATCCTCATTTTTTCATTGATGGCCAGGGTCTACTCTATATGTCGATTTGATGGTTGTAATCTGACCTGACTCAAACACAAGTTTTCTCCAAGTTAACAGTTTGATTTGTGACTTAACCATTTCAAGATTTTTCCTAGGCCATCACTAAGGTTCATCTTGGACTTCGATGAATATTTCATATCTTGAAAACTTTCCATTTAAAGGCACGAGGTTATCACATGGATTAAGGCTTCATATATCTTTAGAAAAATATCCTCAGCTTCAGGGTTCTCCTGTCGATTTTGGGGGAAGACTTTATTCATATATTACAAGATTTCCATTCAAAATATTGCAATCCCTTCAAGGTTTTACCCATTATTGGCATTACACCTTGTTGACACTTGAATCCGTCAAGACTGAAATGACAACCTCACTAGGATATGAATCCTCTTGCATTTTTAAAGAGGTGGTACTCCTCTTTGGATAAGCGACATATATTGAATATCTTGGATTAGTACAGTTTTAGGAAGGAAACCCTAAATATTTATTGCTTGATATTATAAAATAAAATGGTTCTTCAATAACCTGAATGCAATATTTATATGCAACAAAAAGTGTTTTTACAATAATAAAAGATTGAAGGAGGTCTTCAACATCATAATTAAACTGTGATCAATATCACACACAATGTTCTTAATCATATATAAATGCATCCATATCTTCTTCACAAGAAATAAGAGAGAACAATTTGATCATCTCAAATAATTTTAAAATATTATTTCTATCAAGGTCAAAAGAGAATTTGATAGGTCAACCTCAAATATCTCATACTTAAAATTGAAATTTACAAGATACAATCAAGATCAACCCGAAATAAATTCTTTGTGGATTTTATTCATGAAAAATGTTATTCATTAAAAAATATTTGACAGTCATGTATATAGCTGTAAATACTCCATGATCATACAAGAAAAAGTCTATAAACAAATACAATAAGAAAGCCCAAGAACTCATCCTTTTGCCCAACTCAGAGATTCAAGCATAAATCTATGAGAAATGGTGTAGAAAAAGAAAAAGAGTGGAGAAGATGGAGATTTATTTCCTTTGATCAGAATCTTGGTTGTACATTCATGGATGTGCCTTATTCTTTCTCTGATCTTCTACCTTGTCCCTCTGGCAATTCTAATTATTGGAACATTTGATGAACGCCTCCTCTTTTTAAGATGAGATTTCCTAACTACTTGAGTAGTTAGGGTTTTTTCCTCTCTTGAAACATTCTCTTTAATTAATGATTATTTAAGTCCTCATTTATAAATTCACATAATTAATATTCGAATATTTCAAATGGTACATTTTCCATTTTTTAATAAAAAAATTTAAAATAAACTTTTATTTTTCAAACTTTAATTCATTTTCAATTAAAAAATGATGACTGTATTTTAATTTTGTGGAAATGTATTTTTTTTTTTATCCATGTAAACCACTTCTTATGTTATCTTCATCTTCTTATATTTACAACAATATAAATTTTGAGCGAATACGTTGCCAAGATCTCAAGATATGAACTCATGAAGTTCAGTAATCATGCAGGCCCATTAAAAATTGAAGTTGAATGATATTTTACGTTATGGGAAAATTTAACAATCTTCATAACTTTAAACCTATAGAATCATATTCTACATCAAAATACCTTTCCAATGGTATAACATTGTTGATACTGAGAGGGGGGTGAATCAGTATCAAGTACAATTTAAAACCTTTTTCAAGTTATATTTAAACCATTCAACTATATCCAATGAGCAATGAACAATAGTATAAGAGTTACACCAATACACCACAATACACCATGCACAATATATGAGAAATAATCAATAGTTATTGTTCAAGGGAAGTAATGACTTCCAAAGGTAGCTACAGCTTCCAAATGTAAAGGGAGGGATAA
>JASDQU010292016.1:0-14272 GCA_032191745.1 Picea mariana
AACTTTATACTTATAATAGTGATACATTATTTTAATGTACTTATCTCTTCATATGATGCAACAAGCCTTCTTAATTTAATAGCAAAATACATACGTACATTTATTTAATTTTTTAAAAACATACCCACTCTTTCATAAATAAAAACATATCCACCTTTATATAATTAAGTATATAACAATTACATCCATATTAAATAAATAAGATAATTTTTTTTCATTTAAATAATAGACAATTTTACCAATGAGTGCTCATTTTTGGGGTCCAACAACTAGTCTTGACTAACATCACAACCTTTACGTCCCCATAGCCTTTTAAAATTAAGTAGAAATATTAGCCTAGCGTGGGCCATTCTAATAGATAAAAGTAACCTAACTACCCTCAATCTGCCAAGGTCCATTGGCAAATAAATAGTGATTTAGGTGTTCATATAATATAGCGTGGACCATTTTTATATATAAAAGTAACCACCTTCAATCCATACATATGATGGCATATATTTAGTTAATAATTATTATTTTTTAAATATTATTACGTTATAGTTTGTTGAGACGTGGTTTAGTAGTTGTCACAAATAGTTATATTAATCATCAACTTAAATTTTAAATAACAAATTGAGTGATTTTAAGAATTTTGTAATGATGATGATGTTTATCATTTGGCAAGATTAATAAAATTTATTGAAGAAATAAAGGGAATTAAATTAAATATTTATCTTAATGCCATTTTTTATATCTAAATATGATGGAAATAAAAATGTCAAAATCATTTTGTTTTTCAAAAGCAAAGATGTTCTTAAGACTAAGCAAGTCATTAAATTAAGTATAAATGTTACGTCAAATATTATTAAGGGCATGAAAAGTTAAAAGGAAGTGGGGTGCATTCCCAACTTTTTTTTTTTTAAGGGAATGACAAGTTGAAAGGAAGTGGTGTTCATAATTCTCAACTTCTTTTGTTTAACATATTTTACAAAATTGTGCATCCCATCGTGTTTTTGGGTTAGTAAAGGGTCAATTTCACTATGAATATCATGATTATTGATCTTAATCTTGATAATATTTATTTTATTCTTTAAACTTATAAGGTTTAAAATATACTTTTGACCAACCAAACTCATATCAAAAAGTAGTTTTATTTATTAAAAAATGTTGCATATTTATATGGCATCATATCAAACCTCTTTCTAATTAAAGAGAGAAGTTGAGAAATTATATCAACCCTCCAACTGCTCTTTCTAACTAAAGTATGAGATATATCCGTGGTTGATTCTGAAGAGGTCAAGCACAAGCCGCCATGGACGTTCCAGGAAGCTAGTCTCTACCATCTCCTCACTACTCTGTATCAACCCTCCTACCATTAATATAGAATCTCCCTTGCCTAGGGGGGCTATGGACCTTGGCTCCCTCATATTGATCTACTTCCCCGCAGCCTATTCATTGGTTTTACTACCCGATATAGTGTCGTTGTTGTCTCCCACACTTCTCACTTTCTTCATTGCTTCCCTCACTCATAGTCCAAACCAAGCTACCTTCCTCAACAAGCTACCTTCCTGTCACTCTACCTTGATAAACTATACATCCTTGTCTTCCATAATGCTGGAGAGCGAATTCAGTGCCTTAATGGGTGCAGGCGACGAGGCCCTATGGAACAACAAGGGACTTTTCACTACGACCAACGAACTAGTAAAATTGGCACATTTTGTCCCCTATCGTTTCTGGGCCCTCACTACACCTTGGCACCACTAAAGACCTCTCGATCCATGCACTGAACCCACCATCCTACCTATCCCATCCCTCGCCACCCTCCCTTAACTACCCTCCCCAACCTTCTCCCACGATCCCCCCGCTCCTTCCGACACTCCTTGCAACCACTGCTCAGACTTCTTCAGAAGCCATTCCTCCTGTTGGAGCCGCCCTTGTTTTTTAACCCGTCACAATTTTCATTTTTGATACTTGAAATCTAAAGATGGTCTTATTTTCCCCCTGACATTTTGAAAACTCTGCAACCTTGTCACGTAAGCAGCGATTATTTTCTACTCTCGAAACAAGTCTACTTTCGTAAGAATGTTCGCTCTTTTTGTTTTACTTCAGGATCTCTCAAGTTAGATACTATAATCCATCAGTTCACACGTCCCGAGTCACGAAAGAGCGAAGTCATTTTAAATTTTTACTCAAGGCAGTAACTAGGGTAAAACCTCTTAACTCATGATTAAACGTCGTCGGGGTTTCACGCCTCGATGTTCGCCAAGTCCGAATTTTTATTTTTACAGCCCCGATAGCCGAGGATGTGAAGTCCTTTCTGGATAACCCTTGTCAAGGATCAAAGGAAAAAAGCTAACTATGGTAAATGTCGTTCTCGGCATTTCGCCACTCGGCACTAATTTTTTCAAAAGTCACAGCGTCTAAACCCCGACTCACGAAGGCACGATGTAATTATAACATGATTAATTAATAACTTAATCCAAGATTTTTTTCTCCTTAATTGAGTCTTGATTATCGCCATCTCGTGATTTCGCGACTCGACATACTAATCTCCCAGAAACTTGTCTTCGAAGTTCCGAGTTGCGATATGGCGAATAAAATGATTATAAAATTAATTATGCCCCAAATCACGATTACCGTTAATTAAGCCAAAGTCGGTCCTCGCGGTCTCATGAGTTGGAGAATCAAAGTGTTAAAAGGAAATCCACAATGTAACAAACAGCGAGAAATTGATTAACGTTGGTAAGATTTGATTAATTAAGCTAAAGCAAGATATATCCCACGCCTCGAGGCTTGCGCATTTCTCGAGGTAGCCATCTCTCTCCATACTTCGACTGACTGTCAAACCGCCAGAAATTTATGACATTTATGGAGAAATAGGGTAAATCTACGCATGTAAGATCGGATTTTACGCAATAAATTTATTTCTAATTATGATTTGACAGGCTTATTTTGAAAAGTACCGAGTTTTCAAATATATATAAGAGTTTCATTTCATTATAAAGAACGCATTTTCATAAGCACGCAGAGCTCATCAATTCTGAGTAAACCAATTTCTGCATGTATACACAGTTCTATCGCACAAGAGATAAAACGCAAGCTTCAGCCATGGCTCCGCGGAAAGCAGCAAAGGCGAATGTCGAGGTCGTAGGACAAGGCTCAGACAATGTCTCCGATACTTCACCCCGAAGTGTCGACTTGGTCCCTGACTGGTCATTTGTGTCAAATGTTCTGCAATCAGAATTGGTGGATTATTCAGACGACTCCGACGACAACGAAAGGGATGATATAAACACCAAGTACAATATAGTCGTCCAATATGGAATGCACAGAGTAGCAACCAGGCCACGGTTGCTTCCATATTACAACATGATCCGATGGGCGTTGGATCACGTAGACATACCTACCAGGACTATCATGAACGGGCAGCGAGTCACTATCGGGACTTTTAGGCCCGAGCATCTACAAACTATGTATAAGCTACCCACGACATCTGAGTATACATATGGCGCTGAGTTCCTGGAGGAATTCAAGGAGAAGGAGTGCACCCAGTATGACAAAACCATGCCCAGTTTGATAAAGGATTGGGTTTCGCGCACCATGAAGTTCAGAGCTAATGACCAGGGAGTTTATTCAATCGCTTCGTTGGAGCCACAGTATAAATATGTGGCCATGATGACATGCCGGCTATATGGGAGAGAGGACACATCGCATTTTTTCATTGCGTGGGTGCCTCTAATGTTTCGGATCGCAGAAGGTTGCTCTTTTAATTGGGCAAAGATGCTCTCGGATAGTCTGGCCAACCGGGTCACAGAGTTTCGGGAGCAGAAGGAAAATGGGAGGCCATCCTCATTCTTCATGTCAGCATATATTATGGGTGCAATATGTTCCATGACACCCTTTACATTGATGAGCTAGGGTTGGACTCCGGCCGAAGACAGACCCATACATGTATATCACGAAAAGCTATGGGAAAATAAAGCAGAAAATTTCGCATACGAAATTTTCAACTGGGTGATGGTGCCCCTGCATGTTGCCATTTTTGGTCACCCACCACCTCGTATCTTGGACAGCATTGCAACAAATTTGAGTGGCATAGCGGACTGGTACGTGGAGGCAGAGTTCTCATACTTCAGAGTTTTCGAGGCTTCTGTTCCCCCACATGCGCTGCCATTGTTCATTCCCGAGAAGCTGGCTTGTTTCGAGGTCACCCGATAGACAGTAATTGGCGGGATGAGTAAAGAATTAAAAGGGTACTCAAAGAAGGTATGGTCATCTTTTCCCATTCGGCTGAATTCTTATTCTTTATTAGATTTTGGGCATGCCAAAGTCGAGGCTGCAGCCCTGGAAGACCTGAATTTGGTCTCCATCGAGTATAAGAAACATGATTCACAAGGGGTTGTGAGCAACCATTTAGCTAATTGTGGGCTCAAGAGATTTGAGCACGAGAATTCACCCTCGGATGACATTTTTCGAAGGGCGAGGTCTTATGAGGAAGTTCTAGTCCGGATCCAATCCTTAGCACCCGAAGACACAACCACAGTATTGAAATTCCAGGAACATAGACGAAGTTGTCCTCCCGCTGTGTTGCGAGGAGGGAGTTCAGGTGTTTCCGAGACGGAACCGAAAGATGATGAAGGGTCTAAGGACGCAAATCCCGACCCTAGAAAACACCAAGACGAGGAGGGACAAACGAAGAATCTCAAAGCAGAGGTAAAGACTCTGGACCCACCAAAGAAACAAAATCCAAAGACCAAGATAAAGACTCTGGAACCTCCAAAAAGGCATAGTCCTGTCAATACTCCAGGAAAATTAGCAAAACAAATCGGGGAACCCATCACTTCTTTCACCCCCTTGCAGTCAACACAGGGGAATATCGAAGAAGGATGGATATTCAATGAGGAGCTGAGGCCCATAAGAGCAGAAGAACTTCCTCCGAATAAATTTTTCTTTGATAAAAAGAGAAAAGTGGTGGTAAAAAGGGAATTCTATCAAGAGGGAGAGTCGACTGCTAAGAAGTTCAAAGTTAAGACCGACGAAAAAAATAAAAAGAATGAGCAATTTTCCACGGAGATCGCAGGGACGCTAGGAGCGTATGCATCGGAAAATCAATTTTCGGTCGAGCTTTTAAAGAACCAACTCAAAAGAAAAAATCGCCTAATCAAGACTCTCGAGGCCAGATTGGCTTCGGCCACGGAAAATGCTAGAAGACAAGTGAGTGTGGAGATAGAGCAGGCCCGATTGGCTGATAAAAATGAAATAGAGGTACTCAAAACCAAGCTGGAGCAAGCACAGCTAGTGGTCCGAGACGGACGGATACAGGCGGGTCAACAGAGGAATTTGATTGAAGAGCTGCAGTCTCGGGCAGTGATCGCCGAAAGCAAAATGATCACCGTGGAGATGTTCAAATCCCGGGAGATTGGAATTCGGAGCAGAATCTCTTCGGCTCAGCAGAGTTTTCTCACCAGGATAGGAGAGATCCAGGAAAACTGTCTGTTGGTAAATCAGGTTTCCGAGAACTTGGTTGCTAGAGAAAGGGATGCAGAAACGGCTCGGGTCACCTTCCAGGAGGTGGTGATAGCCACGAATAACAGAGCTTCGGCAGGTGCTCCCGGGCTCACCATCCCAGAACAAACCAGAGGTAATATTCTATTGAAGGAATGGGAGCACAACATTGCCCTGGGCAAGGAGCAAGCTCAAAAGGTAACCAATTCTTTAGAAGAAGCCTTTAATTCCATAGATGGTGAGCTGTTGGGTATTGACAGTGGAGGCGATGCAGAAGCGTTGATGCAAATGAATGTGGAGCAGATCTCACTTGATATGAAAGAGAAGGATGAGAGAGATTCGGCTGATATCTCTCAGATAGATATGGTGGACATGGCCCAAGTTGATAAGCACATGATCAAACCCAGCGCGCAGCTAAGTTCCCTCGACATCATCGTTGCACAAATCGAGGACAAGCTGCAGTAGTTAGCCCGAGAATGTTACTTCATTGAGGCCAGCTGTCAAGCAGAGCCTTCACGGCTTGTATCTCAGCTAGTGGAAATATGTATCGCCTACACCCAGTCCGCGCGACGACGAACACCTGGCGCCAAGTGAAGACTGAGTATGAGAAATGGAGTGATTGCTCTCTTCTCTGTCATAACCGAAATCGTGCGACTATTGAGATTCTACCTGCTTTGTAAAAATTGTATAAATATACCCCAGAAAGAAATAAACAGGGATGGACCCTTTTGTGTCATTTGTAATAGAGATTTACAGTGAGAGTTAATAGAAGCAGATCCGAAGATTCTCAATTCCATCACTACTGTATTACAAGTTTGCTTCCTTGTTTCTCATTTTCCATTTCAATTCATATTCATAATTGATGTGCTTCGTTATAATTTAGTATGACCACTACTATAACAGATGAATTTGGGTTTTCTGTAAATTGTTTATTGTCTTTCCTCTGCACCAGCTATCAGCTGTCTAAGACCAATCTGCATTTTCGGAATTCTACATATATTCTTTGTTACATTGGTTATTTTCTTACATATTTTCCTCTCCCGTTTATGTCGTGAGATTTTCCCCTGGTAGGAACCTTACACTGTAAACGGCTCAATGTTTTTCTCATAGCTCACACCTTTTATTAAAATATAATACAGTTATGGGAACGAGCCTTAGATTTGCATCCCTATTTTATTTCTGCAACCATAAGTTCTCTTTCATAAGACCAAACTGAGACAACACTTAACCTTTCTTAACGTCTTTCCTACCCTTACTGTTCCCCCATGACAGTTCCTGTACCAACTCAACCTAACGTTGAACCCGGACTATCAAATCAAATGCACATTGCCTTAAATCTCTTCAACTTTATTCTTAAAATGGCAACTAACCGGGCCGAACTTGAACAATCATGGACAACCATTGAACGAGACATAACTACCCAGGAACAGTTCGAAGCCAGACAACGCCAACGAAGAAATCTCCCTTAGTTTCTTTTTCTGAAGATTGACGTTTCTCCCTTCTCCATCTTTTAACCACTTTCGGATGCCTTGACACTGTGCTTTTGAGCCTTAAGTACAGACTCAGGAACAACATCTTTCTGGCGTCGTTGCCGCGGACCGAAGTTACGAAATCTTTTTCCCTGGGAAAATGACAATTGTTTTTCGTTGAAAGTGTTACCCTTTGATAGTGAACAAAGGGTACCCACCCTTTAAGGCTTTTTATCATTCACTTGGTGACTCCACGAAGAAATAAACTGGCATTCGGTCGAAGAAATACCATACAAAACTCAGATGGTGAGCAAATTACGCCTGTTACCGATCCCGAAAAAATTCTAAAGACGAGAGGCTCTTTAAGGCCAACCGCTGCAGTTTACCAAATTGAAATCCCATTACTGAAGGCTGAGAGTCCTTCCGAACCCTCAACTTCGCTCAGTCCTCGCGTTCCTTATCCTTCCTCACCATACTTTCCTCTTCGCGAAGAAAATAAAGATTCCCTTTTTATTTTCCAAAACCCCATGTATAAATCCCCACAAACAACAATGGCAGCTGCTGGAGGAGGAGGTGGAGGGTTTATAGGAGGAGGCAGAGGGTATATCAGAGGAGGAGGGGGAGGAGTCCCTCTAGGAGGAGGTGGAGGTGCCCCTCTAGGAGGAGGTGGAGGTCAAGGGCCTGCCCCCCCTCCCAGAGTTTTCGCGAAAGTCACAGCCAGGTATGCCCCATTAGTATTGCCCGTCCCCCTACACGATCTTCCAGAAAATTACATAAAAAATTTACCGAAATTCACCGGAGAGGGGGATATGACAACGGCCAAACATATTAATTTTTTCGACCAATTCACAGATGTCTTTGGTATCGAACACGAGGATGTTTATTTGAGACTACTTGTCCAAACTTTTGAAGTTCAGGTCCAAACTTGGTTTCGGAGCCTACCCGCAGCCTCTATTCTATCATCTGACGCTTTGGAAGATGCTTTCCTCAGACAATGGGGAGAGAGAAAAGACCATCTCTATTATCTAACCGAATTTGGGTCTTTGAAGAAAAAGAACTCAGAAACAGTCATGGAATTCATCCAGAGATTCAATAAACTGTACAATAAAATCCCAGCTGAAGTCAAACCATCTCAACCCGCGGCCAAAGTGACTTTCGTCGGAGCTTTCGAGCCAGATTTCACACTACTTCTGCGAGAGCGAAGGGGAGCCACCTTAAACCGTATGCATTTTGATGTGGTAGAAATAGAATCTAATATGATGGCTTCGGGTAAACTTAAGGTTAGAGTAGAGACTGGAAACCGAGAGACCAAGCACTTTAGAGAACAAGCTGGCCCTTCAGGGTCCAATAGATCCTCCGACAATAGGGTGGACGATATGGCTAGAGTTATTAAAGATTTATCAAATAAAATAGCTCGAATGGAACTCGAATAGCACAAGGCTAACTCCTACCCCAAAAAATAATTCAAGAGGAACCCAAGCCCCCCGAACCAACAAAGACAAATAAAAAATGAAGACCAAAAAATACAAGCTCCCTTGAAGAATGCAAATTTTATAGGAGCTAACAATTTTCAAGACTACAAGGATTCGGATAATGATGTCATGAACTTCGGTGATGACTGTACTCAACCATATCTGACTCGTGAAGACTATGAAAAATCTCTAAATACGCCGCAACCATCAAATGAGAGTGAGGAGGGTGATCACACCGAGATCTGTGAATCTCAATCAGAAGCTGAGATAATGATGGCTGATTTTCAACCAAAGTACAATCTAAGATCTAAGAATAAGCCCACCTCCATGACTCAACCCAAGAAAATCCTCCGAAGAGGCCAAGCTTATGAGCCTCCTTCGGACAAGACCCCATTACCCAACAACAAAACTAGAAGAGTAAGCACTCAAGAGCCCAAGATGGAAAAAGTTGAAGCTCAAACATAGGAGACTGAACCCGTAAATAAAGCTACATCTTCAAGTAGGACCATGAATGATAAAGATGTCCAGACAAATAGGTCAGAAAAGAAGAATTCGGAGGTCCCAACCAGAGAAATAGACAAGGTGAGTGGAGCTTTCAGTTTTGAAAATGAGTTAAACAAAATTAAGATATCAATCCCTTTGGTGGAATTAGCGAAAAATCTTGTTTATCGCAAGCAAATTACCGAAATGATAGGTGTCTCCGAACTAGAAAGCCACTCTGATGTTATAAAATTGGAAGATGATAGACCTAACATCACTTTTGGTCCCCATTTCAAAGGGTCCAAAGACAACATCGCTCCCTTTTATATCACTCTGAATGTATATGATCAGTTGCTGCATAATTGTATGTTAGACTCCGGAGGTTCCCATAATGTTATGCCCAAGATTATAATGGAGAAGTTGGGTCTTCAGATCACAAGACCTTATGGAAATCTGTACTCTTTTGATTCAAGGAAGGTTAAATGCATGGGGATGATAAAGGATCTGGTAGTCACCCTGGCGCAGGTCCCGGTTAAGAGTATCCTGATGGATGTGGTTATTGCAGATATTACCCCTAAGTATGGCATGCTATTATTCAGGTCATGGGGAGCCAAGTTGGGGGGTTCTCTTCAGTTAGACATGACTTATGCCACAATCCCTATGTTCGGTGGTCAGTTCACTCATTTATACAGAGAAACAAGATTAGCATATACAGTCAGTGACCCTCAAAACCCACACAACTTCCCTATTTACATTGCAGAACAAGACCTGGGAAATTGCATCTTGTCGTTTGATGATGGTCTGGATGGTTTCCTGGAGGAAATCGATACAAAGAAATAAGAGTCAAACCCCATGACAGAAGAGTTGTGTAATACTGGTGTCTGGAAAATGTATTTTGACGGTGCTTCGTCTTCTGAAGGAGCAGGTGTTGGAGTACTTTTGGTGGCACCTGAAGGTAAGTTCATTGTTCCTTTCTCCTATCGTTTGCAATGGGACATAGATTACACTAATAACGTATGCGAGTATGAAGCATTGATCTTAGGATTAGAGGCTACCAAAAAGCTAAATATAAAAAACTTGGAGGTATATGGTGATGCGGAATTAATAGTAAAACAAGTAAACCGATAGTACCTGGCCAGGCATCCCAGACTAAGAGCATATAGAAATTGTGCTTGGGATCTCATGGAAAATTTTTTCTCATCTGTGAATATCCATTTTATCCCTCGCGCAGAGAATCTACATGCTGATGCATTGGCAAAGGTAGCTTCAACCTTCTCTCCTCCCACGACCTTCAAACTGAAGTATCACATTGAAATCAGATACAAACCCTCCATACCAGACAATATCTGACACTGGCAAGTCTTTGAAGATGAAGAACAAATTGAGAAATTCCTTACAGCAGTAGGTGAATTCTCAGATACTCACGCTCACCAAGAAAATCAGAATGACTCCAGGTGGATCATGCAAGAAGGAGAGGAACCTGAAGTCTTCCAAGAAAAAATTGCGGATCATCATATGCTGGTCCTTAAAAGCAATCAAATTCCCAAAGGATTGATTCCTTTGGAAAGAATTTTTTATCAGAACGATGTACCTGTAAAGTCCACTTTGTAGCCCCAACCAGAAGAAGTGGAGGACTGCGATATAGGAACCGGAAAAGAACCCTGGATGGTAAAAATATCGAAGTTCCTCCCTCCCAAAGCGAAAGTTAAGTATAAAGACTTACTCAAACAATATAAAGATGTTTTCGCCTGGTCCTATGATGAATTGAAAACGTATGACACTTCCATTATTGATCACAAGATACCTTTGAAGCCTGGGGTCAAACCGTTTAGGCAAAATCTTAGGCAAATTAACCCCATTTTGTTACCCGTGATAGAAAAGGAAGTTAAAAAACTATTGGACGCAAAAATTATCGTACCTCTGAGATACTCAGATTGGGTAGCTAACCTAGTCTCAGTCAGGAAAAAGAACGGGGAAATCAAACTGTGTGTGGATTTCTGAAACTTAAACAAGTCGTCTCTCAAAGATAACTACTCGCTGCCCAAGATGGACCATGTTTTAGAAAAGGTTGTTGGAGCTAATCGAATGTATATGATAGATGGTTTCTCTGGTTATAATCAGATCGCTATGAATGAATAAGACAAGGAAAAAACTGCTTTCACCACGCCCTGGGGTACTTTCATGTATGATAAAATTCCTTTTGGTTTGATGAATGCAGGGGCCACTTTCCAGCGAGCTATGGACATCGCCTTCGTGAGAGAAAAGGACAAGTTCGTAGTTATTTACCTCGACGATCTGATGGTTTTCTCTAAAACTGACGAAGAACATCTGATGCATCTAAAATAGACTTTCGAAAAGTGCTGTAGGTTTGGTCTATCCCTGAACCCAAAGAAATCACATTTCGCTATGCGAGAAGGTAAACTTCTGGGCCATGTCATATCTAAGGAAGGAATCAGGATTGATCCTAATAGGATTGAAGCGATAGATACTATCACTATTCCGAGAAATATAAAAGAAATTCAATCATTCTTAGGAAAGATAAATTTTCTACGTAGGTTCATTCCCAATTTCGCTGAGATTGTCCAACTGATTACAGGAATGTTGAAGAAGGACAGTGGGGTAAATTGGACCACCGAGGTCAGGGCATCATTCGCGCATATTAAAAAAGTTATAAGCGAGGCACATGTGTTAACAAGTCTGGATTATCTGAAAGATTTTCTCATCTTATCTTTTTCTTCTGAACATACCATCGCCGCAGTGCTCTTGCAGAAAAATGAAGAGGGTTTCGAACAGCTGATAGCATTTTTTAGCAAAAGTCTTAGAGATGCAGAACTGAAATATGACATAATAGAAAAACAAGCATACGCAATGGTAAAAGCATTGAAAGCATTTAGAACCTATGTGCTACATTCAAAAATAATCACGTATGTGCCTAACAGTTCTATAAAAGACATATTGGTACAGCCAGACAGTGACGGAAAAAGAGGGCGATGGCTCACTAAAATACAAGAATTCGATCTGGAAGTCAAGCTGATTAGATTGATAAAGGGACAGGGTCTGGCCAAACTCTTGGCTGAGTAGAATCTTAGAGCTCTTGATATTAATTGCCTGCAAGAAGAAGACGAAGACACACACCTGCATGAGCCAGATGACCAAATAGATCCAAGTAAAGTCGAGGAAAAGTTCATATCATCAGGTTGGTATAAAGACATATTGTTCTACTTGTTAAACCTGAAATGCCCAAATGGACTATCACCAGCCAAATGCAGAACTTTAAAACTCCATGCTGTAAAATATTGCATCGCCGAAAATCAGCTATACTGGAAGGATCCACTCAGGTTCCTGCTAGTCTGTTTGGTTGAGTCGGAAACTCCACGGGTTATAGAGGAATTTCATGAAGGAGTCTGTGGAGGACACCATGCATGGAGATCCACAACCTACAATATCTTGAGGGCTAGATACTATTGGCCGAAACTATTTTAAGAAGTCAATGCCAAAGTACGTGCATGCAACCCTTGTCAAATATTCACTGGTAAACAGAAACTCCCTGCACTACCACTCGTTCCAGTCAAAGCTGAAGCTCCATTTCAACAATGGGGTCTAGACTTCATAGGGGAAATTAATCCTCATTCTAGTGCTCAGCATAAGTGGATCTTAAAAACTACGGATTATTTTACTAAGTGGGTGGAAGCCATTCCAACCAAAAGGGCAACAGACTCGGTGGTGATCAATTTCTTGGAAGACAATATCTTGTCAAGATTCGGGTGTCCCCGAAAGATAGTTATCGACAATGCCTAGGCCTTCATATATGGCTATGATCAGCTTCTGTCAGAAGTATAATATCGTTCTCGGCCATTCCACTGCATATTACCCCCAGGGGAACGGATTGGTTGAATCATCTAACAAGAGCCTGGTGAACATAATCAAGAAATTACTGGATGAAAATAAAAGGTCTTGGCATGTGCACTTGAAATATGCATTATGGGCAAACCGCATCAGCACTAAAAGGTCTATTGGCATTTCACCGTTTCAAATGGTCTATGGGACAGAGGCGGTCCTACCTATAAACCTAGCACTGCCAGTGATGAAGTTATGGTAGGATCAAAATGAAGAAACCAATCATGTAACCAGGAGAATTAACCAGCTGATTGAGGTTCAACAGCATAGAATTGAAGTCGATGAAAAAATGCAGAAGTACCAGGATGAGATGAAAGCATTGTTCGATCTCAAGGTAAAAGACAGGGAATTCCTCCCAGGTGACTTAGTACTAAGATGGGATGCAAGAAAAGAGGAAGCCACGAAGCATGGTAAATTTGACCACCTCTAGTATGGACCATTCAGGGTCTCATCTCCTGAAGGGAAAAATTCCTTCCTATTGGAAAACATCGACGGAGAAGTCCTCAGCGCCCCTGTCAACGGGCGATATCTGAAACATTACATGACATAACAATCGCCATTTTTTCTCAAAAATAAAATAAAATAATAATAATAATAATAATAATAAAATTTGTGTACATACATGCATTTTTATTTAAAACATTACCCTTTTGGCTTTCTGTTTTCTTCTGTTCATAATTTTTAGACATGTTTCGAATAAAGTTCGTATTTTCTTTCTTACAGGATTCTAGCTGCTTGCAAAGCTAGCAAGAAGAGTAATTCGTGAGGCGGTGTCAGAAATAAATCAGCATGAAACAGGTGATACCTAAAAGTAGCTTTATAATGCACAAAGAAATTGAAAAGAAAAGGTAAAGATGGGCTTTCTCAATACACATGTTATAAAATACTGTCAAAGTAAAACAAGGTAATGTCATTCAAACTACAATATCGGCTAAATTGTTAGATAATAGGATTATTGCTTGGCTTGATAACCTTTGATTTAAAATAATTTGAATGATACACTAAGTCTAAAAGCAGTTAGTCAAAAATAACTGTCCCCAAAGATATCTACAAGAGCCAGTCTTGAACTGTTTTGACCTTCTGTATTTTCAATCAATGAATCGTTGCCTTGTATCCTGCCTATTTTCGGGTCTAACTTTCGACAAGCTGCCATCTTTTCATTTCATTACGAAGGAATAAAAGTTTTTGTTTTAGCCTCTTGAGTCTCAAAATATATTGTGGAAAGAAAGCGGGTCTCCACAACTACTTGATCCACTGCTAAGCGAAGGAACGTTTAGAGCGATCCTAACTTTCCTAGGTTTTTCAATAGCATCGGAAAAATCAAAGCTTGCTCAAACGGGATGCCCCTTAAAAATTTATTTTCCTTGTCTCCCTAAGAACGAAGGTGTTGTGAGGGTCAAGGGAAGATTGGTACCGAGTAATCAAAGTAAGTTGACAGACCTCTGATGCAAAATATTACACAGATATCAG
>JASDQU010292020.1:14466-26278 GCA_032191745.1 Picea mariana
AATCAAGGAAAGTATGTTGTGGAAATCCTGAAGAGGTTCGAGAGTTTGGACTGAAAGGCCATGGCTACTCTGATGGTATCAAATCTGAAGTTGCTACAGGATACAACTTCATAGATTGTGGATTCTACCTTATACAGGTAGATGGTGGGTTCATTGATGTATTTGAAGAACACAAGGCTGGATATATATTTTGTTGTGAACACCCTGAGTCAGCATTTGGAGCAGCCCAGACACGTTCATTTGGTTGCAACAAAACATGTGTTGAGGTACCCTAAGGGTACTCTGGATCATGGTCTCTGGTATGGATCTGACCATGAGTTTGGATTGTTTGGATACTCATATTCAGATTGGGCCGATAGTTTTCTTGACCGGAAGAGAACTTCAGGATATTGCTTCAATCTTGGCTTCAGTATGGTCTCGTGGAGCAGTAGGAAGTAGTCATGTGTGGCACTCAGTACGGTTGAAGTTGGGTATGTGGCAACATGTACAACGAGCAGAGAAGCAATTTGGCTTTGGAAGCTGTTGTCTGGGTTATTTGGCCTCGGATTGGAGGCAACCTGCATTTGGTGTGACAACCAGAGTTGCATGAAGTTGTCAGAGAACCCGGTGTTCCATGATAGGTCGAAGCATATCGAGATCAGATACTACTATATCAGGGATAGGGTATAGAGGGGAGCAGTGAGACTCGAACTCGTGACCACCGAGGATCAGGTTGCAGACATGTTCAACAAGTCGTTGTCGAGGACGAAGTTCGAGTACTTCAAGGACAAGCTTGGTGTGGTCCCTCTTCAGAGGGAGTGATGGATGGAACTCATCTAGCATGAAAAAGGGTTGGCACTGAGTATGGGAAAATCTCATCCAGCATGAAAAAGGGCTGGCACTAAGTCTGGTGGGTCTCATCTAACATGAAAAAGGGTTGACACTAAGAACAATTGGAAAATCTTATCCAACATGAAAAAGGGATAGCACTGAGTCTGGTGGATCTCATCCAGCATGAAAAAGGGTCTGCACTGAGGCAGGAATGCACATGATTAGGTATTGATGCATTACGGGTAGTGGATGTCCTAGGGACATGTAGCTATTGAGAGCTACCCACAAGCCTTGGATGCATGGGGTGAAGTCATGTTGCACTATGGTTATCCGAGGATGTATAGATTCACATGTTCAACAATCAATGGATGTGAGCTCGTGTGGTATCAGACTTGGAGTTTGTGTYTGAAAAGAATACCTTCAAAGTTAAGAGGGAGTGTTAATATTTTTGGTGTAACTACAAAATATATTCTTGTAAAGTTGTATTGGTCAAACCTTTAAAAGGTCATTGTAATTATATTGTGTAAGTCGGCTCAACAAAAATTATYATATTATTGGTATTTTACTTATAATTGTAAAAAGCCCCATTATGGTTAGTCAACCCTGTTTTATGGGTTAGTTAGGACAAGAGACACTTTTGAGTATAAATAGAGGATATGTTCCTCTCATTTGGACACATTCACACACACTTCTCTTATGTATCTTGAAGTGCATAAAGAGGTCTAGCACACTAGCCTTGGAGACTTATTCTTTTGGTGTTTTGGTCTTGGTCTTTCTTGGAGAGCTATAGCGCATTATTGTATTTGTTGAAGGAATATATACTGAGGATTTTGGTTGTTGGGTTTTCTCCCCCATGAGGGTATCTGTGTTTGTCTATCTTTCAGTGACCCTATTATAGTTGTTATTGGATTAAATGCTAAAAGAAGATAATTGTAACTGTGTAACCAGAAAAATCTAAAATTCTATCATCAAGGATATATGAAAGTAGAAGAATCGCTATTGGATATCCAAGGGGCTCAAAGGCGGGTAGGGCACCCACTTCCTATTTGCATTTGGTGAAACATTCGTATTATAAACCTTGGACAACACAATGGATATGAGAGTTGATCTCCACCTCTAACTTGGAATAGATGTGGTGGTTGAGCAGTCCATTGAGCAGCTAGAGGCACTGATAAATGAAAACACTAAGAAATCGATTGCCACTGCATAGAGGGATACCACATTGGCTGCAAAGGGCTGAAATTTCATTCGATTGAACTAAATTGTGTACTCAACACCAAAGATTTGTCATGTTGTAACAGTAGTATGGGTTTCTCTTGTTCTTGATTTTGTTGATGATTGGGTGTTTCTTTGTGAAACTAACCTATGTTGTGAGGGAGTGCCCCCCACCCCCCAGGTTCCGAAGCACGCTCCCAAGGGCTCCCTGAACGCTGCCTTCTAGAAGCATTTTTCGAGAGTGCACTCCCTTGGGAAAAAAATTCTCCTTGCCTCAAAATGGCTTCGGAAGGTTTTAAACCCCAATTTCCTAAACAAGGACCTATCCCACTTCCCTTCTTGGAGGAGACATGCCACCCCCATCCACTAGCAGTGTTCCAAAGGCATCAATTTTACATTTATCTTCACAACGTCCATTGTCATTGGGGGGGCGTTCAGCTGCTAGTTATGTTCCACTAACACTTCTACCTACTCTACTTCTCTTCTTCAAACTCAAAGAGAACAGGAAATGAAACTAGAAGTTTATTGTGGCAAGAGGAAAACTTAGAGCATAGTACTTAGTACTTGTTAATATTTACTAGATCCCTTTTTCTTTTTCATGTTTAAAAGCAATCTCTAGAACTTAGTACTTTGTCTTGACTCTTTATTATGTCTTATTTTGTAAAGAATGAAGTTATGAACATTATCGCAGTTTGCCTTTGAAGTTTGAAATTTGAACTATTGACTAAATCTTACAACTCTTTGGTAATTAATATGACGCTCTAGAGTCTATTTCATTTTGTGGTTGATGTTGTCAATTACAATCTATTGATGACAAATGTTTATGATTAATGTTATATGTGTACTAAATGGTTGATGCTTTAATGATCATCACTAATCCATTAGTTAAATGATCTTATATCTATGTTTTCATGTTTTTTGCAATCGATTTGACATTTTGCATATANTTACAATCTATTGATGACAAATGTTTATGATTAATGTTATATGTGTACTAAATGGTTGATGCTTTAATGATCATCACTAATCCATTAGTTAAATGATCTTATATCTGTGTTTTCATGTTTTTTGCAATCGATTTGACATTTTGCATAATATATATATATATATATATATATATATATATATATATATATATATATATATATATTAAAAGCACTCCCAAAACACCCCTGCTCCCGAGTATTTTTTAAAATTGTCACCTCCACTCTCGCTTCCCACTCCCAACAACCTTGAAACTAACAACCATTGAAAAGGTTTTTGAGTGCTTATGGAATTCTTGGACCAGAGGAAAGCTTAGTGCACAGTTATATATCAATGGAAAACAAAAGAAGGAAAAAAGTTGTTACAGTCAAAAGAAGTACATGTTGTGTTGCAAAACTTGAAGGCCGAGATTTCATTGAATTAAACTAAATTGTGTACTCCACACCATAGATTTGTGTTGTTGTAACAGTATTATAGGTTTATCTTGTTGTTCCTGGTCTCCTAATGACTGGAAGTTGCTGCAATCAAAAGAAGTACCCATTGGACCAATAGATGGCTCTTTCCTGGAGGATTATTTTATTGGTTTAGCTCCAGCGAAACTATATATAGTTTCACTGCCACAAAATTCCTTGTAAGACCAAAACTGTAATATCTTTTGCATAAGAGATTGGTTTACATCTTTTTGAGGATTGTGATAGATCCTCGCAAGCATGGATCCCAACACAGGGACGAGCCTCGAGGTGACAAAGGAGATAAAGCAAGAGCTTATGTCTAGCTCCTTTGGATTGATACGAAGCTGCAAACCATTGATGAAATAGAACACAATGAAAGTTAGTATTAAAATTGTGCTTTGTCGTGAACGAAATAGAGAAAAATACAAATCCTCGAGTATTATTAATCTGAAGCAAAGCTAAACAGGGAAAAATACAAACCCCCAAGTGTTAATCCAAAGAAAAGTTAAAAAGGTTGTCCACCTATAAAAAAAAAAAAGTTAAATAGGTAGTCCACCAATTAATGCACATCGCACTAACCATCATAGCCTATTAATAAGGAAAACATTATTGGCAAACACCCAAAAAAATCTCCCTATTAAATAACACAATTGCAGCAATTTCAATGTGAAGCCATCACTTCTACAGAAAATATAATGGATAGAAACGATATTTAGTGGGATGGTTAAACCTATAGTGCATTGGAGAATGAAAATGTAATTTTCCATTACATTATTTTACTTCTGCAACATATAATTTTTCCCCTACAATATTAGATATTTCTTGAAAATTTATTGTTGTTTTTATATAAGTTATAATAGTGATAATCATTTCTTAATACAAAAATATAAAGACAAGCCAATGAGGTGTTGGTTAACTCATGAGGTTGATGGAGAGTAACAGGTTCCATCCCTGTACTAATATATTGGGACCATTTTCTGACAATTTATCGACGAATCTTTGTTGCAAAAACGTCGAGATTCCAACGAATGTCTCAACCTGTTTTTGTCATTATCCAGAGGTCCAATACTGACGAACAATGGTTCTGTTGATATTCCAACAATAGACCGTCGAAAGTTCGTCGCAAACGTTCATCACACAATCAACGGAAGTTCGTCACAAATCTTCAGCGCAAGATCAACAAGTTCGATGCAAGCCAATGAGTTTGTCGAACTTCCGATGATAGTTTCACGAAATTTAAAAAAAATAATAATATAGAATGTCTTAGCCCTTATGGGAAGGGAACCTTGATCAATGGTTCACTAATAACTCACTCTGAATATTTGGTGGACTGCTCTTTTGACTCAAGGAAAATCTGAGACCCCGTATGTAATGTATCTTATCTCATCTTACACCAGCGATGATAGATTTATTGTTCATCTTACACTATCTTATCTCATCTTATCCTATCAATGGTTCACTAATAAATTAATTGTTTAAATTCACATGTTTACAGTTGATAGTTTACATCGATGTCTTAGCCCTTATGGGAATTGATGCTTGGTCAATGGTTCACTAATCCTCACTCTAAAGATTTGGTGGACTACTCTTTTGACTCTCAAGGAAAATCTGAGACCCCATATGTAATGTATCTTATCTCATCTTACACTAACAATGTATTATCAAATTCTTGATACACATTTTATAAACACTGAAAATCAGTAGAGACAAAATATTACTGAATCTTTTTCTGTAAAATTATTTTCAATTAGGACCCTGATTATGAGTCCACACAGGTCRGGAYCGTGCTTTGGCATGATTTCCAAGAGGGATATGCTCTCAATATTATATAAGTAGTACCCTGTAATACGCTCAATAATATAAACAAACCCACCACAAAATTTCCAACATAATCATCACAACAAATGTTTACAAGAGAGCTGCTAAGAAAGGCAATGATTTTCCCAACTAAGGCGTGGAAATTAGAGCAGTCTACAGTGATTTTACTTATGCAAAAGATTCACAATCAAGAGTTGTTAGATGGGACATCGATTTGCCCATTCATCTGCATTTTTCTTTTAAAAGCAGACATTAATGCAATTCAAATAAAAAGACTGGGTATCGTTGCCCTTACCAAGCATTGGTATCAAAACTCATTTGTCTAACAAAGGGTTCACGTCATATTTCCCAACTGAGTGTAGCAGCATTGGTTTCTTCCCAATTAGATTCAAGCTTTATAAGAAACCCACCACAAAATTGCCAACATAATCATCACTACAAATGTTTACAACAGAGCTGTTAAGAAAGGCAATGATTTTCCCAACTAAAGCATGGAAATTAGAGCAGTCTACAGTCATTTTACTTATGCAAAAGATTCACAATCAAGAATTGTTAGATGAGACATTGATTCGCCCATTCATCTACATTTTTCTTTTAAAAACATACAATAATGGAATTCAAATAAAAAGACTGGGTATTGTTTCCCTTACCAAGCATTAGTATCAAAACTCATTTGTCTAACAAAGGGTTCACGTCATATTTCCCAACTGAGTGTAGCAGCATTGGTTTCTTCCTAATTAGATTCAACTTCTACATAAGAAACCCACCACAAAATTTCCAACATAATCATCACTACAAATGTTTAMAACAGAGCTGTTAAGAAAGGCAATGATTTGCCCAAATAAGGCATAGAAATTAGAGAAATCTTCAATCATTTTACTTATGCAAAAGATTCACAATCAAGAGCTGTTAGATGAGACATTGATTTGYCCATTCATCTACATTTTTCTTTCAAAAAAAAACATTAATGCAATTCAAATAAAAAGACTAAGTATTGTTTCCCTTACCAAGCATTAGTATCAAAACTCATTTGTCTAACAAAGGGTTCACAGTCATACTGCCCAATTGAGTGTAGCAGCATTGGTTTCTTCCCAATCAGATTCAACCTCTACATAAGAAAACCATGCCTACAGACCCAAAAATTCCTTGTCATAAAATGCAAGAGTTAGCATCTCATACAAACATTTCTTCATACACTTAGCATGCAATCTTAGTCTTAGTTGTTGAGGCCTTCAATTTGAAAATAGAACAGAAATCGTGCTAAATCACAGTCCCAGAGAGCCACGCTTGTTTATGGTTTGCTCAATAGTTCAAGGGTAAAAATTGTTTCATTTCAAGACTGTTGTACATGGTTTGAATGTCATGTTAATAAGAAACCCACTGTACTGAGTAGTGAAAAAACCTTCCACCATCTTGTTTTTTTTTTTTCAGAAGGCAAGGCACACAACTGCCTCTTTCCATCATTGACAAATTGAGGTGGACGCACATAATCAGATGTCAACTAAACTCAGCTCTTGTACCAATACCAAAACGATAAATAGATTCAAAAGACAAGATTCCTTAAAAGAGGATATACAGAGACCAAATTGATGTCTGGAGTCGCTTGAGAGACGTCATTCTGTCACTCATAACTCTCTGCACTTACAATTCCTCATATCTGACAGGTCTAAACATATGATAATTTATGAAGAATATTTATGCTCACACAATATACTCTCTCCCGTGTTTGTACTCTTCTTGTTTTTGAGCTTACTGACATTGTTGGAGTTACTTCACACACACCTAGAATTTCTTTTTCCTAAGGTTTTTCCTTGTTTATTAGTCATAATTAGTCATTATCCAATCTCCTATATTTTAGGGAAGAATATTCCACCTAGAGAATATTCTCTTTCAATTGACACTTCAATTTGACTAGTTGAGTTGAGTTTAGATGTTGCATTGGTTTTGTCACCATGCAACATTGGGATCATCACCATGCTAATTCAACCTTGCCCTGGTATCATCACCAGATTGGTGCATTATCCTTGATTCCCTAATTTAACTCCCCACTACTCTTTGTTCAGTGAGTTAACTGAAGACTAGTTGATTAGTTAACTCAACTAGGTGGCAGTTCACTCTCGTAACTGCCTGAGAGACTAAACTAGGTGGCAGTTCACTCTCATAACTGTCGGTGTGTGTCCAGATCACTCTAGACCACAACTATGGTGCATTGGTTCTCCTCCAGTGCACACTCATTGAGTTATAAAGAGTATATCATGTGTAAATTATTCATTATTCACAATGGTTAATGAGAATTCTTCCATTCTTTCTCTCCTTCTTCTTTCTCACATTCTCTCTGCAAATGTGTGTATTATTGTTTAGCTAGATCTATTCTGTGCAGGTTCAACACATTTACATGGTATCAGAGCCGACGGACTGCTAAGCAAAAGCTACACCAAAAAAATTTGCAGGTACAAAATATTGAAGACAGCGGAAAGATGGATTTCCAAAAAGAATTCATTCTTACACCTTACAACTATTTTGCATGGAAGGAGAAAATAGCCATACATCTTCGAACCAGAGGGTTGTACAGGTTAACCTTGAATACAGATACAGAACAGGCATCAGCCATAGAAAAATCCAAGTATTTAAATCGCATGGATGAGGCACTCGGAACAATTTGCAGTCTTATTTCTCCCGATCTCCTTTTTCACATATCTGTAAGACTCCCAATGAAGCTTGGACCACCTTGGAAGGGCTCTTTGGCAAATAGGACGAGATGAGGGGACACATGCTGGAGGTGGAGCTGCTCACATTGGATCCAAAAAGCTTCGACAATATCCAAGATTTCTTTACAAAATTCAAGGATTTACTGTCACAACTCAAAGCTTGCAGGGTTGATAAATCGAAGGAGGAGAAACAAATGGTTCTCACCATTCTCTCCAAGCTTGGTCCTAAATTCTCTGTATTCGTATCCGCATTCCATTCTGTCAGATTCGCCTCTGGAGCAACCTAGAAGATGCCTTCTCTTGAGGACTTTATCGAATCCCTGACACAAGAGCAAACCAAGCTCATCAACATGGGCACAATCAAAGGCCCAAGGGCGCATGCACTCATTGTGCAAGATTGCGGCCACAAATATCAGAAATCTAAAGATAAAGATAAACGGAAAGCTCATGCACATCTGAAGAAGGAAGGGTACACAAAACCCTTCACCAATGCCTCCGGATCCAAAGGGGAAAAGGGGAGAAATGCACGTAGTGTCACAAAGGATTCCATTCGGAATCCGCATGCATGCAAAAACAAATAGATCTGATGTCTCAAATACTTCAGCAAAACAACCTTGGAGATCGCATCCCCGAGGGTGCCAAGAAGAAGAAGCCAGAAGATCCGAATTCCAAGAAAGACAATTCTAGCCATGCCTTGATTGCCATCAACTCCTCTCTCGATGCTTGGATTGTTGATTCAGGAGCATTACATCACATGGCTACCTCAAAAGCAGTATATTCTTCTTTGGATGCATGCAAAGGTCCTCCCATTTTGATGGGGGACAACTCTTCTGTCGAAGTCACCGGCAGGAAGGATTGAACTCACCAACGGAAGCTTCGAGAATGTGTTGCACGTTCCCAAACTTTCTGTCAACCTTCTCTCGTGTATCAGATGACGAATTCCGGCACCAGAAAGAAACTCATATTCACACCAAATTTCGTGGACATCTACGACATGCAAATCAACTCCAGGGTTGCTACCGATGAGGTAAATCATTAGTCTAGATTGTATACTTTTTTTGAATTCATTGAACCTGATTCTGCTTTGCTGCTTACTCATGTTGATGAAAGTAGTAAGATTTGGCACGAAAGGTTTGGACATTTGAAATTTAGATACATGCAACAACTTAGAAAGCAAAGATTGGTTGATGGTCTACCAGACATCCATTTCTCTAAGGGAGTATGTGAGGGATGTGTTCTCGGAAAACACCCTCAAGAGAAATTCAACAAAGGAAAGTCTCAACAAGCTTCCGCACCTTTAGATCTGATCCATGGTGACCTTATGGGTCCTTTTCCGCATCCATCCATCAACAAAACGAGGTCTGTTCTCATTTTTATTGATGATTTCTCACGTTTTACTTGTATCTACTTTCTCAGGCAAAAATCCGAGGTGTTTCAACACCTCAAAGATTCAAAGCCCTGGTTGAGACACAGTCCGGAAAGAAGATCAAAGTCCTCCGAATTGATAACGGGGGAGAGTAGGTAAATCATGAGATCCATAATCTTTTCCATGAGGCAGGGATTTAGTTGCAGCATATTGTTCCCTATACTCCGCAGCAAAACGAAGTTGCCGAGCGGAGAAACAGATCTCTAAAGGAGATGGCATCTTGCATGTTGCATGCAAAGTCACTACCACAGAGACTATGGGCCGAAGCACTTAATTGTGCAAGATACATCTAAAACAGTTCTCCCCATAGATTTGTCAAGGATAAGACCCCCTACAAGGCTTGGAGCGGCCTCAAACCGGAAGTGACCCACTTTCGCATTTTTGGTTCACATGCATGGGCCCGGATTCCCTCTGAAAAGAGGAAGGCACTTGATCCACAGAGCACCGAATGCATTTTTGTTGGATACCCCGATGGTGGCTTATTGATCTTTCCTCGGACCGGCTCATCATTGAGCGTAGTGTCCAATTCGAGGAAAGTGTCTCGCATGCACCTCAGCAGCCGCATGCAGACACCTTCATTCTTCCACCTATCTGAGATGATGAGCATGTACATGCCGACTCTTCTTCAGACGAGAGTTCTGATTCAGAGGACTCAGATGATTCAAATTCAAAGTCAGTACAATTAGATGCAGAGTCAGAGCATCTAGATGCAGTTGTAGAGCCAGAGCAGAGGCCCAAGTGGGCACAGACTACTCTTCAGGATGCAGGTGATCTTGTTGGTGATCCAGCTGATACTAGGACGACTCGATCTGATTTCAAGGAGCCTCTTGTTGCACTCACTACCACTGAACCATTGCCCTCTAGGCATATTTTCTTGGTTCAGTCTTCAGATCCACAATCTTATGGTGAGGCTGCTGGAAATCCCTTTTGGGAATCCACCATGCAGGAGGAGTACAACTCCCTCCTCGAGAACCAGACTTGGGATCTGGTTCCCCTTCCTTCTGAGAGGAAACTTGTCAGATGCAAATGGGTCTACAGGACCAAGAGTACAGCAGATGGACAGATTAGCAGATACAAAGCCAGGCTTGTCGCCAAAGGCTTTCAGCAGGTTCATGGTATTGACTATGATAAGACCTTCGCTCCAGTAGCGAAGATGGATTCCATACGATTGGCACTTTCCATTGCGACAGCCAAGGGATGGGAAGTTCATCAGATGGACGTGAAGAATGAATTTCTTCACGGTGATCTCTCTGAGGAGATCTATATGGAGCAGCCCCAGGGATTTATGCAGGACTCATCTTTGGTCTATCGACTGAAGAAGTCACTTTATGGCCTCAAGCAGGCTTTGAGGGCATGGCATGCCAAGCTGGATTCCTACCTGTTGTCATAGAATTTTGTACGTTGTAAATCAGACCTGAATGTTTGCATGCTCAGGACGACTGATTCACTTCTACTTTTAGTTCTGCATGGCGATGATTTGTTGATCACCAGGTGCTCGACTTCAGCGATTATTGCAGTCAAGAGGATTCTACATGACAAGTTTTTGATGACAGACATGGGTCTGCTACACTTCTTCCTTGGACTCGAGATCAGACAGGATGCATCAGGCATCAAACTATCTCAGGCCAAGTATACACGAGATCTCCTTGAGAGATTTCACATGACAGACTGCAAGTCTGCTCCGACTCCTTTTCTATCAGGAGTCAAACTTGAGGATGGCGGGGAGACTCCACTGGTTGACAACACACTGTACAGACAGCTAGTGGGGAGCTTGTTATATCTCACACACTCCAGACCAGACCTCTCATATGCAGTTGGCGCAGTTTCCAGGTTCATGTAGGAGCCACATGAGCTACATTGGAAAGCTACAAAGCGTATCCTTCGATACGTTCAGGGCACCATCACCTTTGGGATTCATTATGCAGCAGACTCTACATTAGATCCCATCGGGTTTACTGATTCCGACTGGGTTGGCGATAGCACTGATCGCAAGTCCACATCTGGTTACTCACTCAATCTTGGTTCTAGGCCTATCTGTTGGTCGAGCAAGTCACCATTGCTCTATCTTCAGCTGAGGCAGAGTACAAAGGGGTAGTTAACATAACCATTCAGGCTGTGTGGCTACAACATTTTCTCACTGAGTTGGGCATTCAGTTTCATCGATTGATCGTCATCTGGTGTGACAACCAGAGCACTCTAAAGTTCTGCAGAGATCCAGTTCAGAGGCAACGGACGAAGCACATCGAGATCCACATGCACTACATCCGAGACTTAATACACGAGGGGATCATCCACTTACAGTTATGTCCTTTAGCAGGACAGACGACAGACATCTTCACCAAGAACTTCACTGAGCAGAAGTTTTATTCTCTGCAAAGTCGTCTTGGAGTGAAGGACAC
>JASDQU010292022.1:1803-14366 GCA_032191745.1 Picea mariana
CTTTGTTCCATGGTTGGGAGGAACGTGGCTATTCCCTTTGTCTTTCAGCGTATTATTTCAGATATGTTATTTATGTCCCTTCTCTAGCTGAATGTAAAATGGTTACATACTTGATAGAATGTATCTGTTAGAAATAATATTAAGGACAAAAGATCGAATGCATCCTATTGCAAACTTAGGAATTGCTAGAATGTTTCTCTACTAGTTCGGAATGGATTATCTTTGCTACATCTCATTACTATTATGAATACTAGTTACCAAAAGTATACTAGCTGGAAGGATATGACTAGTCAATTCTTAAAGAATATTTGTGCTGTGGTTTGGATTACTACTGTAGTAAGATAAAGCGTCGTAGTTGAAAACCCCACAAGTAAATTGTGATGCAGATTTGAGTTTACCTACATATTGAATGCAAATGGAAAACTGCATAGTGTGTATATATATATATATATATATATATATATATATATGGACATTTCTGATATATAAAGGCACGCACTGCAGTAGAGTAATTAACTACGATTTCTTCCATGTACCAACTGAACAGTCATGATTTTTTTTTAGGAGATAGCCCTAGTTGCAAGTGTCTAAGATATATATATGTATATTTAAAGTACGGAAGTAACCTTGCAAATACCAAGAATTATTATAGACCATCTACAACATTTACACATCTTTATATCAACCGGTGTTTCATGAAAATTTATAGGTTGAAATGATGGAAAATTGTTGGAGTGAATCGAATGAACAGAGTTTAATTACCAGAACTAATCACGAGAGGCACGAAGGCCCAAGGAAGAAGGAACATCCCGAAGCTTAAAAAATACCCCTGAGTAAATTCCTAACTATGTAAATAACAACACAATCACCTAAAAGTTCAAAAAGAAAGTCTTTAACACAAGTACAATAAGTGCAAATTGAATTCAGATGCCATTATGCGATCTGGAGTGAACTATAAACAAGATACACATATAGTCGGCAATAGCCGAGTATTTTTTCCTTTTTTCAAAATCCTTTCGAGGAAGTAGCCAATATGGCGCTAGTATATTAAACCAATAAAATAAGCAGTATGCCATTACAAGTAGTCGGAAGGGAAACCCTGTAATTCTTTTAAAAAATAGTATTACATATCTCGTTCGGAATTGAAACAAATGAACATCCCATGCAGTGTTTTACTTCCAATGATAGATTTTGCCATCAAAAAATGGGTTACCCTTAATCAACGATACTGAAACCACGACTTAATCTCCATTTCGGAGTTTCAGATACCGGGAGTTGGCGGTGTCAAGGACACTCATGACAAGAATGATAAAATCGAGAAATGAAAAACCACGACTTAATCGCCATTTCGGAGTTTCGGATACCGGGAGTTGGAGGTGTCAAGGACACTCACGACAATAATGATAAAATAGTGAAATGTGAAACCACAACTTAATCTCCATTTCAAAGTTTTGGATACCGATTGTTGGAGGTGTTAAGGACACTCACGACAAGAACGATGAAATTGCGAATTGCGAAAGATCGGAGCATGTCAAAGACTCAATTTCGGAGTTTCGCAGACCAGGAAATCAAAGATCAAAGGAACTTTAACCTTTGAAGTAGCAAACCTCGAAATCCTGAAATGAACACATCAACAAACCACGTCATCTAAGGACACGTGGCACAATCAGGCAATGACAAGTGTCAAGTTGATTCAATATTCCAGGCACATGTAAGTCACGAATCAGAGTGACACGTGGCAGTTATTCGACACGTGTCAATCCATGTGTGACGTCAACAGGTTTACATCACATCATAACTTTCTATTTTGGGTTTTTAGATAGCAAGCAGAAACTCCACCATCATGAAGTCCCGAACTCCGAAATTCCAAAAGGGACTATTGTGAGTCTCGAAAACTCGAAAGAAAAAACTTCGAAATCTCGTCAACCGTCCATCTCAGTGGGTTATGTGAACCATCCGATCACTTTAGAGATTTTGTGATCATGAATTTTATAATGTTGGAGTCACGATGACTTGAAGGGAAAAACGTCGAAATCTCGTCAGTTGTTCGATTAAGAAAAGAAGGGATAAGACTATGAAGTTTTGTGAACCGTTGATCTAGCTCCATTTCGGGGATTGCGACTTACCGAAATGTCGAAATTCCGAAATGTGAAAGGCATTTTGATTAGGCTCATGGTCACAACCAGTGGACATGTGGAATAAGCATGAGACCTAGTACTTGTAATCCAACGGTGTAGGTGAATTTGAATATGATCAGAGGATTATGAAATATTCGTACTCTGAGTTTAACTGGAAGGCCTTACCTAACCACTATCCTTTATCCAGATATTTAAAAAAAAAAAAACTATAGGGGTCTATTTATATTTAAACTTTTCGCAGAGGAGTATAGACTAATACTCTACTTTTACCTAAGTTCATTTGGTCGTTTTCATTGTGTGATTATGTGTATGGACTAACACATGAGGCCTAGGCCATCAACCCCAAAAGTCATTTGTATTGTAAACATATGGTAATGGGTTATTTGTAGGGTCTAACGCGTAAGGATTTGGCCATAAAATCCCAAAGTTGTTTGTGTTGTTAAGACTGTGGTAATGGTTATAGGTACAAATACATAGGAAAGTAATTATAATTACATGAATTGAAATAAACATTGAAATGAGGAGTAAACAATTATCGTCGATCAGAAAACTTTAAGTTGAATGGTAATGACAGTCGATTACAGTAAGGACTCTTGCAAACTTTCAGACTCAAGCTTTATAACAGAAATATTACTTGCTTGAATCTCGAACTATTCAAGGATATTTATACAAACATAAAAAATTTTTTTAGACAGTTTTTGAGGTATATTACATATGGTATCAGAGCAAAAGCTACAACACTGGGCCTAAATAGGGCCACATTAGCTACGTAGTATTTATTCTGATTTATGTAAAACCAATAAATCTTATGGTTACAAACAGAAAGCCCTTTCTGTTTTTGTAAATTATGGCAACTCAAGAGGGTGCAGAATCAGGATGGAAGGAAATCCGCAGCAAGGACCTCCTAGAGATCCAAGACAGAACAATGATGGAAGCTCACCCACAGAGGTGTTGGAAACAATGAGGAATCTTATTATGGAACTATAGGTTTTCAAGGCCGACAATGAAAAATTTAAGAAAGAACAGCAGGAACAACAAGAGATAAATGAAGTCCTGCTACGTAGTATAGTAAGCAAGAAAATCCCAAAAGACGATAACCATGACGAAGAAGTCAGCAAAAGGGCTTCCAATAATTCTGGATTAGAAACAGAGAAAGGAGACAGTTCGTCTGAAGGGACACCTTCAGCTGAAGACAAAACTATACCAAACAGAAAAATAAAACAAGTAGACCACCTTGAAGGAGAATTTAAAAAGATTAAACTAGCTACCTTTGATGGAGAATCCAAGACAGGAGAAGAAGTTCAGGCATGGTTGTTGGACATCAAAAAATACTTTCAGATCTACAACTATTCCAACAACATGAAGGTCATAATGGTCATCTACAATCTGAAGGGGAAGGCCAACATTTGGTGGCAAGACCTGAAATTGGCCAAGGGCCTAAAGGAGAAACAGATGGAATGGTCTGACTTTAAGAAGTATTTCAAGAAACAATACCTTTCTGAAAGCTATTATGAAAGGAAGACGAAAGAATTTTACGAGTTACGACTCAGACAGATGACGATGGAGGACCTTATAAATAAATTTCTGGAACTACTAAGGTTCGTACCGTATATATAGGAGGATAAGGTAAAAATCCAGTGATTCTTAAGTTGTTTACCACATGCCTACTAGGATAGAATTGAGTTTGACAACCCCAAATCCTTGAGTGAGGTATTCAAGAAAGAACGAATGTGATATGACCAGTATAAACAGTGGGTAGAGTTTCCCAAGACTTGGAAGGACAAAAAGCAAGATCGAATGAACCAACAGAAGAAGGGATACCAGCCAGCTCCTTATCAGAATGCAGCAAAAAGGTTCCCAAGGAAAGATTTTCACTCCAATCATCCGAATACGCAAGGTAGTGGTAAATCGATAAACCTGGGAATGAATAAGTTTGGGCACAACTCCCGCGAGCCATTAAAGTGTTGGGAGTGTGGAGAGTCTCATCTAAGGAGGAACTGTCCACGTTTAACTTCAGTAAACAGAACTGTTGTTCATAATCTGCAGGAAGCCTCGACAGTGGGAGACGTGGGCAGAAGCCTGCATCAGATAAATGTATCCATAGATGGTCGACAAGATGACCACTAGTCCTCGGTGGTAGAAATCGAAGGTAAAATCAATGACACTCGATTTTTTGTTTTAATTGACCCTGGAGCTACGTTAAGTTATATTACTCCTAATATAGTAGAGTCGAATAAGCTTAAGAAACTGAAGCATGGAAAATCATGGCTGGTAAAACTAGCAACAGGTACTAAAAGGAAAGTAGTTGACTTTATTTTTTATTTTGAGTTCAACTTAAGTGGTCAAAAGATAAGGACCAATCTGAACATCTTACCACTAGGATCTTATGATATGATTATCGGGATGGATTGGTTGGAACAACACAAAGAAGTACTATACTGTTATACAAAGATACTTAGCTATAAAGATGATTTTGGCACTGTTAGAACAGCCAAAGGCATACCAAAACCTGTATCAGTCAGACAAGTTTCAATGATGCAACTCAAGAAATGTATTAGAAAGGGATGTCAAGTTTATGGCATCCAAGTGACGAATTTTTTAGAAAAAGAAGATAAGCCAAAGTTAGAAGACTTTGTTGTCCTACCTGAATTCAGAGACATGTTTGTGGATGAGATACTAGAATTACCTCCTAGAAGGGAAATAGACTTCTCCATAGACCTACTACCCGGTTCAGCCCCTATCTCAAAAGCACCTTACCGAATGAGTCTACCAGAACTGACAGAATTAAAAATCCAATTACAGGAATTGTTGGACAAAGAGTATATCAGGCCGAGTGTTTCACCATGGGCGGCACCAGTCTTCTTTGTGAAAAATAAAGATGGTACTCTAAGACTATGTATCGATTATAGACAACTGAGCAAAATGACCATTAAGAACAAATACCCCTTACCAAGGATAAATGATATGTTCGATCAAGTTGGTGGGGCCAAGATCTTTTCAAAATTGGATTTACGATCCAGTTATCATCAAGTTAGGATAAAGGATGAGGACATAAACAAAACAACTTTTCGAACAAGATATGGACACTACGAGTTTGTAGTCATACCTTTCAGACTCACTAATGCAGTAGCCACATTTATGTGCTTGATGAAACACATTTTCAGTCAGTACTTAGACAAGTTCGTAGTAGTATTTATCGACAATATTCTGGTCTATTCTAAAATGGAGGAGGAACATGATGAACAATTAAGAATAGTTCTGCAAACATTAAGGAAACACAAACTATACGCAAAATTCGACAAATGTGACTTTTATCAAAAAGAAATACAATATTTAGGACATGTCATTTCCTCAGAAGGCATTGTTGTAGACCCGGAAAAGATAAAAGCCATTATGGAATGGCTAGTACCTAAGCTTGTGGCAGATATCCAGTCATTCATGGGAATCACCGGATATTATCGCAGATTTATAGAAGGGTTTTCCAAGATAGTCTACCATATCACATCACTACAAAAGAAAGAAACCAAGTTTAACTGGTCACAAAAGTGTCAAGACAACTTTAACAAGCTGAAAGAATTATTGACATCGACACCAATTTTGAAGGTAGAAGACCCAGATAAAGACTTCACAGCTTGTGTTGATGCAAGTAAAGAGGGACTAGGTGGTGTCCTAACTCAGGAAGGGCATGTGATTTGTTACGAGTCATGAAAATTAAAAGAACACGAGAAAAATTATGTCACTCATGACTTAGAATTAGCAGCAGTAATACATGCCTTAAAAATGTGGCGACACTATATAATGGGCAGAAAATTCCTACTATTGACAGATAATAGCGGGGTGAAATATATGTTTAACCAACCAGATCTTAATGCAAGACAAGCAAGGTGGCTAGCCTTCTTGAGCGAATTCGAATTTGAGGTTAGACATATCAAGGGTAAGGAAAATAAAGTAGCAGACGCTTTAAACAGAAGATTCCATGGGTTATTTGAGATAAACATCAATAGGGCAGAAAGTGATCTAGAACAAAGAATAAGGACGATAGGTATTAACGACGAAAATTACACTAAGATAATGACAAAATTACAAAACAGTACCACCAACTCTGACAAACCAGATCTAAGCATCGACAAGAAAGGACTATTACGACTTAAAAAAAGACTTTACATACCAGATTTAGTAGAATTGAAATCAACAATTTTGGACGAAGTGCATAAGAAACCATATTGTGGCCATCCAGGTTACCAGAAAACAATAACAACAATTAGAAAACTATTTTTATGGCCTAGTATGAAGGGAAAAACAATAGAATACTTGGCTAGGTGCCAAGATTTTCAGTAGGTTAAGGCCGAGAACCAACATCCAACCAGCCTATTACAACCATTACCAGTACCAAAATGGAAATGGGAGACTATATCACTAGACTTTATAACAGGTTTTCCTAAAACTCAGAAACAAAATGATTCTATCATGGTTGTAATAGATAAACTCAGTAAGTCTGCACACTTTATTCCTGTAAAGTCTACTTTTAAAGCTATAAACATTGCTGAAATATTCATGAAAGAAATTTTTAGACTGCATGGTATTCCTAAAATGGTGATTTCAGATAGAGACATAAAATTTACATCCGCTTTTTGGAAGGAATTGTTTGCAGGGCTAAACACTAACTTGAATTTCAGTACAAGCTATCATCCCCAAATGGATGGAAAAATCGAAAGGAAAAACCAAATCATAGAGTATATGCTTTGCATGTACGTAAGAACAAAACCAAGCAAGTGAGAAGACTACCTACACTTGGTAGAATTTGCATATAACAATGGGTACCAAACTTCGGCTAAGTTGAGCCCTTTCGAAATAATGTATGGCAAAAAGTGTACGACTCCAATTAGCTGGATAACTCGGTTGACAGACTCATGGTTGGACTAGAGATGCTCCAGGAAATGGAGAACATGGTAAGAAAGGTACAACAGAACTTGAAAGAAGCACATGACAGATAGAAGAGCTATGCAGATCAAAAAAGAAGACACTTGGAATTTCAAGTAGGACACCATGTTTATTTGAAGGTCAAAGCCCGAAAGATCTTGTTGAAGTTAGGGAATTGTGCCAAGCTGGCACCTAGGTTTTGTGGGCCCTTCGAGATACTAGCTCTAATTGGACCCGTAGCATATCAACTTGCACTTCCAACTAATCTAAGAATTCATAATGTATTTCATGTTTCGTTGCTGAAAAAGTATATTCATGACCCTACTCATAGGATTGATTGGAACTTGGTGCAGGTGGAACCTGAAGGCGAGTTCCAGGTGGAACCTCTGTGCATTCTGGACTGGAGAGAAATAACACTTCGGAACAGAGCCATCGCTCAAGTAAACGTGCAATGGAATCACTTTAGTCCTGAGGAGGCCACTTGGGAGTTGGAGGGAGATTTGCGGAAATCTCATCCAATCCTGTTCCAGGAAAGGAAGGAACACTGGGGACAATGTTTTACTGAAGGGGGAAAGGATGTGACATCCCCAAAAATAAAATATTTTTGAAATTTAAAATTGCTGGAAATTTATTCCATTTTTACTAAATTCGAATTTGGAAAATTTTTGCCATTGATGGCAATTCCAAATTTTGAATTTGGTAATTGTAATTAATTATTTTGACTGTTGGGCAGAGACCTCATTTGACCCAACTAACTATCTGACCATGACACTTGTATGGAAACATAATATTTTATATTGATTGCAGGAGGACAAATGGAACAACCATGTTAAATTTAGCTGACCATGACTCCATGAGTGGGGAACATGTTGGAACTACCTCTGGGTTGATTATTACAAGTGGAAAATTAGTGATTTGGCCATTAGAAGCCCCTGAAAATCAGGGATTTAGAAAGATGCAAAAATTCCCAAGGAAGGGAAAAGACCTAGGAAAATGATAAATAGCATATGAGAAGAGGCAGGACGCTGCCAAGTATGCTAGGAAAGGAGACTTTTGATTTTCTTGTTGTTATGAACACTGCTTGAGTGTGAGGCAAGGGAAAAACTATTGGATTTGTAGGACATATATGAAGAGAATCTTTTCCAAATTCGCCCTCATGGATTCATGGTCAGGCTAGGGGGTGAATCGGGCAAGTAGTTTGGCTTCCCTGTTCTACGGTTGGGAGGAACGTGGCTATTCCCTTTGTCTTTCAGCGTATTATTTCAGATATGTTATTTCTGTCCCTTCTCTAGCTGAATGTTAAATGGTTACATACTTGATAGAATTTATCTGTTAGAAATAATATTAAGGATGAAAGATCGAATGCATCCTATTGCAAACTTAGGAATTGCTAGAGTGTCTCTCTACTAGTTTGGAATGGATTATCTTTGTTGCATCTCATTACTGTTATGAATACTAGTTACCGAAGGTATACTATCTAGAAGGATATGACTAGTCAATTCTTAAAGAAGATTTGTGCTGTGGTTTGGATTACTACTGTAGTAAGATAAAGCGTCGTACTTGAAAACCCTACAAGTAAATTGTGATGCAGATTTGAGTTTACCTACATATTGAATGCAAATGGAAAACTACATAGTGTATATGTGTGTGTGTGTGTGTGTGTGTGTGTGTGTGGACATTTCTGATATATAAAGGAACGCACCACAGTAGAGTAATTAACTAAGACTTCTTCCATGTACCAGCTGAACATTCATGATTTTTTTTTTTAGGAGATAGCCCTAATCGCAAGTGTCTAAGATATATATATGTATATTTAAAGTACGGAAGTAACCTTGCGAATACCAAGAATTATTATAGACCATCTACAACATTTACACATCTTTATATCAACTGGTGTTTAATGAAAAGTTATAGGTTGAAATGTTGGAAAATTATTGGAGTGAATTGAATTAACACAGTTTAATTACCAGAACTAATCACGAGAGGCGCGAAAGCCCAAGGAAGAAGGAACATCCAGAAACTTAAAATATACCCCTGAGTAAATTCCTAACTATGTAAATAACAACACAATCACCTAAAAGTTCAAAAAGAAAGTCTTTAACACAAGTACATTAAGTGCAAATTAAATTCATATACCATCATGCGATCTGGAGTCAACTATAGACAAGATACACATATAGCCGACAATAGCCGTGTATTTTTTCCTTTTTTCAAAATCCTTTCAAGGAAGTAGCCAATATGGCGCTAGTATATTGAACCAATAAAATAAGCAGTATGCCATTACAAGTAGGTGGAAGGGAAACCCTGTAATTCTTTTAAAAAATAGTAATACATATCTCGTTCGGAATTGAAACAAATGAACATCCTATTGTTCCAAAGTCTATACTTAAGGCTTAGAAGTACAGTGTCTAGGCATCCGAAAGTGGGTAAAGGGTAGAGAAAAGAGAAACGTCAACCTTCGGCAATGGAAACTAGGGATGATTTCTGTGTTGGTGTTGTCTAGCTTCCAACTGTTCCTAGATGTTTATATCTTTTTCAATCGTTGCCCATGAACATTCAAGTTCAACCCGGGTAGTGGTTGTTTTAAGAATAGTATCGAAAAGGTTTAAGGCAATGTGTGTTTTATTTGATAATCCGGGTTTGATATTGGGCTGTGTTGGTACAGGGAGAGTCATGGAGGAATAGTAAAATAAGAAAACCTCAGGGGGAATTTAAGTGTTGTCTCAATTCCGTCGTATAAAAGAGAGTTTACGGTTTCAGGAATAAAAAAGAGGTGCAAATCAAAGGCTCTTTCCCGTAACTGGGTTATATTTTAATAAAATGTATGAGGTGGGAGAAAACATTTAGCTGTCTATCGAGTAAGGTTCCTATCAAAGGAGAATCTCACGTATAAACAAAAGAAGAAAAATGTAAAGAAATAACCCGATGAAGCATAAAATATATATAGAATTCTGAAAGTGTTGACTGGTCTTATACCTGCTGATAGCTGGTATAGAGGAAAAACAGTAAACAATATAGAAAACCAAAATTCATTCACTATAGTAGAGGTTGCACTAAATTATAGCAAAGCATTCATCAGATACGAATATGAAATGAAACGAAATATGAGATACAAGAAAAGAAACTCATAACACAGTCGTGACGGAATTGAGAATCTTCGGATTTGCATTATATTAACTCTCAAAATGTAAAACCTCTATTACAATCGACACAAAAGGTCCAGCCCTTTTTCTTTCTTTCTATGGTATATTTATACAGTTTTACAATAATATGGAATCTCAATCGTTGCAAAATTTTCAGTTATGAAAAGGAGGAGAGAAATCGTTCCATTTCTTTCTCTGTGTCTTTATTTGGTGCCAGAAGCTTGTCCTCACGCATGCTCGGTACAAGTGACACACCTTTCCACCAACTGAGATATCATTGATGATGGTTCTGGTTGGTATTTCCACATGGTCTAATGCCCATCAGACCATATCATAGTAGGGGAGCAGTCGTGGCCTAGCCACTACTTTATGAATTCCCAATTGAATGATGACCTTTTATTTGGTGGTTATGTTGTCTTTTTCATTGTCGCTGGAATCATCAGAATAATCCACTAATTCGGCCTGCAGAACATCAGAAACGAATGACCAGTTCGAGACAAAGTCGACACTTCGAGGTGAAGTATCAGCGACGTTGTCCGAACCTTGTCCGGAAACCTCAACGCTGGCTTTAGATGCTTTTCGCGGGGCCATGACAAGAGATCCTGCTTTAGCTCTTCTGCGATAAAAATATGTATACATACAGAAGTTAGCTCGCTGAGAAAGTGTGCTCTGCGTAATATAGAAATGAATTTTTTATAACGAATAATAGCTCTATATATTCAAAAACTCGGTACTTTTTAAGAACAGATCGATCAAATCACGTTTAAAAATAAATTTAGCAATAAAAACCCAATCTTTATTTGTCGATTCGCCTTATTTCTAATTAATGCCATAAATTTTGGCGGGTCGAAATGTCAATTGGTGTAAGGAAGAATTAAGACTGCCTCTTAAATTGTGCAAGCATCAAAACACTGGAGATACTAATTTAGCCTAATTAATCTGGTTTTACCAAAGTTAATTAATTTTTCGATACTTGTTGTATCGGGAATTTTGCTTTAACCCTTTGAACCTCTAACACCCGAAATTGCGATGATTGACTATGGTTAATAAAAATGTAATTGTGATTAGGCGCTTAATTAATTACATAATTATTTATATCGCCATATCGCGACTCGGAGCTTCGAAGGTATAACTTACGGGAAGTTTGCATGCCGAGTTGCGAAACCGCGAGATCACAATGATATGTTTTAATTAAAAGGGAGGATAAAATCGGATTAAGTGTTTAATTAATTATGTTCATATCTTTATCGCGACTTTGTGACTCGGGGCTTAGACAGTGTATCTTTTTAAAAGAGAACACGTCGAGTTGCGAATTTCTGACAGAACTTAACCATGGCTAAGCTTTTACCTTTAAACTTGACATGGGTTACTAAAACAAGAAACTCGTGGTTTCGGCTATCGGGGTTACGACAATAAGACTTTTGGATTTAGTGAACGTCGAGACGCAAAAACCCGATGATGTTTAATCGTGATTTAGGAAAATTTTACTCTCGTTACTGACCCGGGTAAAATTTTAAAACGATTTCTCCGTTTCGTTGTTCGAGACTTGTGAACTATGTGATCTATAGTATCCGACATACAAAATCCCGAGGTAGAACAAAGGAGGGAGAAATAGTTGACGAAAAGTAGAACTCGCTTCGAGAGTACAATAACTATCACCGCTTGCGTGATAAGACTTCAGAGATTTTGAAACCACAGATGGAAAATACGAAAACCATCTTTCGATTTCGAGCATTAAGATATGAAATTTGAGACGGTCTATAAAAAAAAAAGGCGGCTCCAACACATCCCATGAGGTGTTTTACTTCCAACGATATATTTTTCCATCACAAAATGGGTTACCCTTAATCAACGGTACCAAAACCACGACTTAATCTCCATTTTAGAGTTTTGGATACCGGGAATTGGAGGTGTTAAGGACACTCACGACAAGAATGATAAAATCGCGAAATGAGAAACCATGACTTAATCTCCATTTCAGAGTTTTAGATACCGGGAGTTGGAGGTGTCAAGGACACTCATGAAAAAAATGATGAAATTGCGAATTGCGAAAGATCAGAGCATGTCAAAGACTCAATTTCGGAGTTTCGTAGACCAGGAAATCAAATATCAAAGGAACTTTAAGCTTTGAAGTATCGAAACTCCAAATCCCGAAACAGACACATCAACAAACCATGTCAGCTAAGGACACATGGAACAATCAGGCAATGACAAGTGTCAAGATGTTTCAACATTTCAAGCACATGTAAGTCACGAATCAAAGTGACACGTGGCAGCTATTCGACACGTGTCAATCCACGTGTGACGTCAACAGGTTTATGTCACATAGAAACTTTCTATTTCTGGGTTTTACATAGGAAGC
>JASDQU010292025.1:0-10109 GCA_032191745.1 Picea mariana
CATAGGCCTTTGAGTTAGCGTTCAACCATTTCATCCCTGGTCAATTTTTGGGTCTTTAATGGGGCGGAGGGAGTAGTGGGGTTTACTGGTTTAGGGCGAGGGATAAAGGAAGGCTTACGGTTTTGAGAGGAAGCAATTTGTTGTGCTTCCTTAGCTTTTTTAATAGCCTCCACCCAAGTCGTAGGTCGAGCCATGAGGACATGGGCCCGAATCTCCTCCTTGAGGCCATTGATAAAACACTCTTGAAAGAAAGCATTAGTCATGCCCTCTGTTTGAAAAGCCAGGCGCTCAAATGTAGCTATGAAGTCTTCTACTGTTCCTAATTGCTTCAATTTTGTTAAACGACCCAAATGGTTGGTGTCAGTGTCAAAGCATTCATAAAGCTCAGTCACAAATTAGGTCCAAGCAATATACCCTTGACGGGAAGTTTTTCTCCATTGCCACCATTGCCAGTGTTCTTGATCTAGATGGAGAACACCATACCGGAGTTTGGCCAAGTCATCTGTAATGTTGTAGAGAGAGAAATAATGTTCCATTTGGGTGACCCAACCAGTGGGGTCCGAGCCATCAAATTTGGTTACATCCAACCGCGGAAGGCATATGTCCCGTTGAAAGTGATGGGGCTAAAAGGAATGGGAAGAAGTTTCACCTTCAGTCTTTGTATGTGCATCAAGAAAAGAGTCATCGGTAGGGATCTTGAGTTTGGTGCAGAGTGATGCAAATACAGATTCATGTTGGGTGGTTAGTTTGTGTTTGACTTCCGCCATTACGGACTGCACGGATGCATTTATGAATTCATTTATGGTGGTATTGATGGAGGTATCATGGGAGGCAATAGTAGCATTGAGTTGTTGCACTTCTTGTTGGGTCTCAAGGAAACTAGATTGCAAGGTGTTGAAGCAAGACTCCAGTTCTTGGATACGGGTATGGGCCATGAGAATGGGTGAACTGAAAAGGGAGCGGCCGGGGTCATAAATTTTTGCAGAAAAATGATATGGATGAATGTGATAAGGGAGAAGAGATGAATCTAATGGAATAGGTCTCAAATAATGGTGAACAAATTTCCAGACTTTTTTTTTCTTTTTTTTACAGCTGCGGGGTTATACTTCGGTCTGAAGAATGTTGTAGTGTTGAAATCCCCAAATTCTTAACCAAAAAGAAATGTGTATTTACTTGGCGACCCGAACACAGATGCACAACAATAGATCTCGCCGATTTAATTTGTTTATGTTTATGTTTATGTTCCCCAAGGGTTAGGTATTCAAGGATTCTACAGATAAGGGTTTTCCCTGTGTTATAGCTCTCTGATATACGTGTGGGGTCCAACAGTAGTACTCGGCCCAATATCTCAGGGCACTAACTAAGGAGGATAGACCGTACCCTTANTACCCAGGTACTAGAGAGTATCTTCCCAAGTGTTGTTCTCAGTGACACTATAGCAGTCCGGCGGCCGATAGGTTTATCTAAAGAGGGCTTCAAGAAATCTAGGTCGATCTGTACACAGGTGTTGTCTGATGCGCTACCACTCGAAGGGGTACCAATAGGGGTTACAAGGGTGGCCAACAGATGTGCGCTTAAGAACCACTTTTATTTCCTGCGTGTATGAATCCCTCGACCGCGGGTTTATGAAAATAACGACAGATCTCTGTGGCTTAAAGACGTCGGAATACGTCTCTACCTTGAAAAAAATAACCCACAATTTCTGCCAAGGAAAGTGCTCTGATACCACTTGCAAGATACCAGATCTAATAAATACGCAGAACATAAATAAAATGCTAGGAATGGCAGAATAACAGTAATATAATTAGCATAATCATCCACAATAAAACATAAATAATATGAGAACAACAACTGAAATAGCACTTTGATTCAGAAAGCAATGTTTACAGGCCTCTTCGAGGGAGAAACCTCCAGTCGAGTAGCGCTCTATTACAATAATATCCAAGGTAGGGTTTTCATACCCTCGACCCTTATTTATACTAAATATGTCTATTAAGATAAGCATCTAGAGGAAGATCCTTCTAGAAGCGGAAGCTTCTATTAGGTCTTCTTACATCCGCCTTATTCTATTTTATTGAAAGGTCTTATTAATATTGAACTTTATTACATCTGAATATATTGATCCACCTATGTGCGGGTTAGGACCTTAACAAATTGACCATGCAATTTCAACAAGACGACCAAAAATATAAGTTCCAAGGCATCACAATAGGCTCTCCTTAGATTATCAGTTCCCATCGAATGGAAAATCTCCTAAAAAATGTCATTTAGACATTATTTCCAAACTCAATTCCATTCAATCCATTGATACGTCATCTGTGCATCCCTCCCTCCAATCTATCCTCTTGAAACACCAAAATATCGTTTCCACTCCCCATGGCCTTCCCCCTTCCTGCAATGTTCATGATCATTCCATTCCTCTAGTTTCGGGTAGTCTTCCTCTGAATTTCCGCCCGTGTCATCATCCCTTTTCCAAGAATTGAGAAAATTGTTCAATAATTTCTCAACGTGGGAGTCATCCGCCATAGTGCCATCATCTATTCTTCTTTTTTTGTCATGGTCTTCAAGAAATAAGGCACGTGGTGCATGTGTCCCAACTTTCGTGCTCTCAACAAACTCACCATCAAAGACAAGTTTCCCATTCATGTCATTGATGATCTATTGGATGAATTGAGCGGTGCTCAATACTTTACTAAACTTGATCTTCATTTTGGGTACCATCAGATACATATGAAAGAGGCTTACATTCCAAAGATGACCTTTCAAACTCACGTGAGCCAGTATGAGTTCTTGGTCATGCCCTTTGGTTTGTGTAATTCCCCCTCTACTTTCCAAAGTCTCATGAACCATGTCTTTTGTCCTTTTCTCCATCATTTTTTCTTAGTTTTATTTGATGATATTCTCATCTATAGTAAAACATGGACAACCCATCTTTCCCATGTGGATCAAGTTCTCCATTTACTTTCTCAACACCAACGTTTCCTCAAACAATCTAAATGTGCCTTTGGATCCTCCTAAGTGGAGTATTTGGGTGATATGGTTGGAAAGGATGGTGTAAGGGTGGATCTTAAGAAAATATAATCTATGCAGGATTGGCCTCGCCCCAAAAATCTCAAGAGCTTGTGTGTTTTTCTAGTTGTAACGGGCTATTATCAAAAATTTGTTAAGAATTATGGAAAAATTGTAGCACCTCTCATTGCTCTCCTTAAAAAGAATGATTTCAATTGGATGCATACATATGATCAATCCTTCCATGCTTTGAAAGAGGCTATGTGCACAACTCTTGTCCTGACCCTTCTCAACTTCAAAAATACTTTTTTCCTGTAATGTGATGCATCCCGGAAAGGAATTGGTGTATTTCTCATGCAAGAATGACAACCAATGGCCTTCACCAGCAAACAACTTTCGGATCACCATTTGGGACAATCGATCTATGAAAATAAAATGTTGTATATTATGCATGTTGTGGATCTCTGGTGTCCTTATCTATTGGGTCGATGCCTCCAAATTAAATAGATCATCATAGCCTCAAGCATTTTCTAGAACAACTAATTTCATCCCTAGAGAAACAAAAATGGGTCACCAAACTCTTTGGCTATGATTATGAGATAATTTACAAGAAGGGAAAATAAAATGTGGTTGTTGATGCTCTTTCCCAGAAGTATGCAGACGAAGGATCCACTTTTTCTCTCTCCTTCATTGTACCTGATTGGCTCCAAGCTCATCATCAGGAATCGCCGCAAGACCCTAAAATTTTTGGCATTATCCAACAATTGCAAGCCAATTCTCCAATTTCTCCGAGGTACTCTTGGCATAATAACGAGCTTCGCTACAAAGGTCATATGTATCTCAGAAAACAATCGCAACTCAAATCTACAGTGCTTTCGAAGCTTCATGTTTCCCCCATCGCCGGGCATTCTGGATTCACCAAAACCTATGAAAGGGTCAAACATTCTTTTTTCTCGGATGGTATGAGACAATATGTCTGCACCTTTGTGGTTGTATGTGATGTCTTTTAATGGAATAAGGGAGAAAAACTCAAGACCCTAGGAACACTACAACCGCTCTTGATTCCATTGACTATTTGGTAGGATATTTCTATGGACTTCATTGTTGGATTACCTAAATCAGGGAATAAATCATTCATCATGGTGGTAGTTGATCATATTTCCACATATTCTCATTTGTTTTCTCTCCAACACCCTTCACAACATCCATGGTGGCTAAAATTTTCATGGATAATATCTTCAAGCTTCATGGCATGCCTCATTCTATTATATCTGACATAGATCCCACTTTTACTAGCAATTTTTAGCAAGCGGTGTTCCATCTCTAGGGCACCCAATTGCATCTAAATGTCGCCTATCATCCCTAGAATGATGGCCAAACTTAAGTTTTCAACAAGTGTCTGGAAATCTATTTGAGGTGTTTTACATATGAATGACTGACTTAGTGGACTCAGTGGTTACCCCTTGCTAAATGGTGGTATAACACATCTTATCAAACTACTACTCACATGACCCCTTCTGAAGCAGTATATGGACAAAATCCCCCTTCGGTTCTCTCTTACATGCCATGTGTATCAAGGGTTCAAGAGGTTGACAACAATCTTGTAGTTTGTGAGGCCATTCTACACACTCTCAAAACAAATTTGGCCATGGCTCAAAATCACATGAAGCAACAAGCAGATCAAGGTCGTTCTGAATGAGAATTTGCTGAAGGGGACTAGGTGTTTCTTCGTCTGCAACCCTATAAGAAAACTTCACTAAAAAATTACCATTATTAGAAAATTTCTCCCAAATGTTATGGTCCTTATACAATTCTCAAGCGAGTAGGGTAGATCACTTACCAATTAGCTTTGCCTAGTCATTCTAAGATCCATCCTTTTTTTCATGTCTCATGCTTAAGGAAGGTGATTGGTACTAAGTGTCAGACTCAAACCAGTCTCTGTGAGCTGGATGAAGAAGGTTTTGTTTGGTTGCATCCAAAAACAGTCTTGGACCAACGTGAGCATCGCCTCCTTTAGTGCACCATCAAGGAAGTGTTGGTGCATTGGAAATATACAACTCCAGAAGATGCCACTTGGGATCCGACTACCATTCTAGAACAATTCCCTCATCTCAAGCCTTGAGGAAAAGGCTCTTTTTCAAGGGGGAGGGCATGTTAGGGACCTAACCTCCCTAACCCCTCACGTAGATAGAATAATATATTTCCATGTAATAAAGGTCAACATTAGTTAATAAGGAATATTTAATAAATTGGAATAAGTCAATGTAAGAAGACCTAATAGAATCTTTCACTTCTAGAAGGATCTTCCTCTAGAATGATCTTTAGAAGATAGAATTAGTATAAATAAGAGGAGGAGGCATGAGAAGTTTTGTCTTGAGAATTATTGTAACAGAGCGTTTCTTTGCTGGAGCTTTCCCCCTCAAAGAGGCAAGTGAACATTGTTTCCTATGAATAAAGGTATTATTTTGGTATTGTGGTTTCATTTATTGTGTTGTTTCATTGTTATTCTCTGCAATATTTTTGTTTTCAACTATTATAATATATATGGTACCTTACATCAGGTGTATGGATCATGGATCAATGATGCATTTGTGTGTTAAGAAGAGAGGCAGACCTATGTCATATTGGTGCATGACCATTTTTTTCAAAAATATTTTCCTACAGCCTTTATCAAAAACTCTAGTAAAAATAGTAAAAATCCTCCCCAAATGAGAAACATTGGAAATCTCTTTTGCAAAAAGCCAATTTCATGGCATTGTAAAGTGGTTAAAGAAAATATATGCTAAATTATTATATACAGTGCCCTACTTAAACAAGTGAGATAACTGTGAGCTAGTCCCTACCATGTTAAATAATTGTAGTGTTTGTTGGAGCATTAGTGCATTAATCAAACAAGTGAGATAGTTGCATAAACTACTTCATTGTTCTCTTTGATATCAGTTGCCATGTTAAATAATTGTAGTCTTTGTTGGAGCATTAATGCATTTGTTTTTTCTGTTTTAACCAAACAAGTGAAATAGTTACATAAACTACTTCATTGTTCTCTTTAATATCACTAGTAAGTAAACCTTTATGACTTGGAATGCAAATTTAGATCCAACATCGATGTAAATTAAATTCTAAATTCTAAATACAAGAATTTTATAATAATTTCTAAATTAATAAATACAAGAATTTTAATAATTTCTTATTGATTAAATATAGAATCTAAATACTAAATTAAAATAAATTACAAAATTACAAATATATAATTAAATTGTTAATTCAATGTAGAAATACATATTTAGAATTCAATGTAAAAATACATGTTTAAAAAAAACTTTAACTAATTCAAATTGTTAAATCAATCATATACACACAACAAAGTAGGACAACAAAACAATTATTTGTAAACAATAAATTATGAATATGTACAATAAATAATAAACAACAACAATATCACAACAAAACAATTATTTGTAATCAATATATTATGGATATTCAGAGTATTCATCTTAACCTGAATTATACGTAGAACTCTCCCTTAATTTTGTTTAAAATCGAAGAGTAATAGTAATATCATGAGCATATAACCAATATGCACAATAATTATAATCGTCCTAAAAATTTTGGTTACAACCCTTGTGTGTACAACAAAAACCCCAACCCTTCATGTACTCTTTTACACATAAAAATTGGCATTATGGTGTTTAAAGGAAACAAAAATAGAAAATAATAAGATATTTTTCAAACCAAATTTTAGAAAAAATATTAAATCAATTGCTTTGAAAAATTTTACATTAATGCCATTTTATTGGCATTATGGTGTTTAAAAGAAACAAAAATAGAAAATAATAAGATATTTTCAAACCAAATCTTAGAAAAAAATATTAAATCAATTGCTTTGGAATTTTTTACATTAATGTCATTTTTTTTTGATAGAAAACAAAAATAATAAAATAATAAAATATTTCAAAACAAATCTTAGAAAAATTAATAACTAAAAGAACCTTAGTAAACTCGACGATTTTAAATTTTTAATTAAAAAATATATATTCTAACAATTATTTTTACTTTTATCCAGTAACTCTCTTATTCTGTAACATAAGTAATCGATTGAATATATACTTGATAATTCTATTGGGTGTTGGGGAGATACCAACATCAATTCAATAATGATTAAATCAAGGTAAAACCCCAAAAGTGATGATGAAGTTTTAGAAACATCAAATTTGCTTTATATTCTCAAAACCCAAAAAATAAACTAATCACGTCAACCTTGGTCCACATCAAATCTTTTGGAATATCTCCCCTTATCCCTCAAAGAATAAACTTTCTCAAAACAATAAAACTCATCTAAAGTTATCTTAAAAATCCTCTACATTGACCTCATGGGCGGCCCTCTACATTGACCTCATGGGCGGCCTCATTGAAAGGTATATTAAAAAATAAAAAACAAAACCATTATCTTTACAATATAAAATAATAATAAATCTCGATATCATAAAAACGTTTATTTTCATCCAACCATCCTTTGATATGACAATTGGTCAACATTTATTTTGCCTCTCTATTATTTGTTTTTCTATCAACCATGGATTTAATTGTGTTGGAGAGCAGGGTGGTTATATTTTGAAGAGTTTTTTAATGGAACTGTAGTTAGAGAAGACAAACTACATATCCTATAAGGTGACAAAATTCAAAAATATTATAAGGGAAAAAAAAGGAAAAAGACAAATATTGTACTCTTAGATTCAGTTAAACAGAATACTACACTTGGAATTTTCTACACTTGGAAATCAGTTTATTGTAATCATAAGTTTCATTTGATTCTATAAAAATAACAGTGGAACTATTTTTTCCATGTGAAAAAAACAATTGTGTTGGAAAGCATAAATCAAAGTTGAACATGGACACATGTCTATTTATGAAAAGAAACAATAAAATTTTATTAAATTAAAATTTAATTTACTATTAAAAAAATATTTTAATATTTAATAATAATAAATTATTAAATAAAATTGTTTTCTTTATTTTTATGCAATATCCCATCAACTTCAACATTAAATAAACAAATCCCATAATTTTTAATGTTATATATCATAAACAAATACCCCTTTCATGAAAACTTTTGTTTTTCTAGTCTCTCTTACAATATAAGATTTTAAATATCAATCTTAGAAAATTTTAAATATTAAAAAATTTAAGCATTTCAAGGTAATGAAGCATATTTTAATATGAGTGTGAAATTTAATGTAGGATTTTGTGATTGGTGGTGGAAGAGAACTTATTACTATACGAAAGATTGAATGTTGTTTTGTTTTCATAAAATAATTATGAATAAATTGGTATAGATTATTTGATTTAATAAGTTTTAAGGAAGAAAAATTAAATATAAGAATAAATTTCTTAGTCCTTAAAAGTTAGGGATTAAGATAGATATATGTTAATTTATTTTATTATTATTATTATAAAATATTTTTCAAGAGAACTTATTATTATACTAAAGGTTTGAAGGTTGTTTTGTTTTCAGAAAATAAGTAATTATAAATAAATCGGTATAGATTATTTTAGTCTCAGATTTAATAAGTATTAAGAGAGAAAAATTAAACATAGGAACAAACTTCTTAGTTTTTATAGGTTAGGGATTAAGATGGATATACGTTAGTTTATTTTATTATTATTATTACAAAAGACTTTTTTTTTGAAATTTTAATTTTTTTGTCACTAACTTTATTTTTTTGTCTCCTCCCACACATGCGCATTTATTCAATAGTGAATGTGAAAAATATGAAACTCTATGAGCCTTCCACATTAGATCAAGAAATTGAGGAGAAAGAATGACCTACCATAGAGGACTTAGCACCATAAGTTCATGCAAAGTTGGCAAAAGATACAATTTTGCAAAAGACGTCTAGAACTACCAGACAGGGTTAACATGACCTTTGGGAGATCGATTTGAAAGGACAACTTCCAGGGAAGGAAAAATGGTACTTCGGGGAGAAGGTAGAGGAAAAATTTTCTCACCTGATTTAGTAAAATATTTTGGGGACTAAAAGCCTCCCTAAATAGGGAGGTATGATCTGGATTGGATCATTATATAATTTACAATATATCTTGGTACTTTCTAGGTGGAAGAATTGGAGGAGTTGGATTACAAGGCCCATTTTAGTGGTAGGTCCCAGTTTGGAGATTTCGGGTCTAGAACCTTCCAGAGCGATTTTGAGGCAATAACAAATTTTTTGGGGGGTCAAAACTTTATGAGCATAGATCTAGTTCCTCAATCATGATATTCTACACACCAAGACTTTTCCAAGAATGTGAAAAATCACCTCCATTGGAGCCTGTATGTAGAAGTTATGTCTCCCACAAGTTGACCTACATTGTTGACCTCCATGGTACCGAGGTCCGAGTGGATTCCATGTCAGTCCCATTACTCACACCTATGGGGCTAGCCACATGTGAAATTTCAAGAATATTCTAGAAGGTTCGAAACCTAACACTAATTGAGGGTTGAGACATGCAAAAACTCGAAGCCTATATGGCTATTAGGCTATGCTAAATATAGGGCCACTAAGAGGAGAAATGGTTCTATTATTTAGTATTATACTCGTTCGATATTTGAGCAAAGAATCTTGGAGTGGTGTTTGAGAGCATAACAGAGGAGGAAGAAGATTTTGTAGCAGCCATTCAAGCCACAATGTTAAAGGAAACTACATAGTGAGTGTGCTCTTTCTTTGTATTTGCATCTTTCATAAATGGAGAAAAGAGAGTAGAGCATAGGCCTCACCTTCAAGATGGGTTTTCTCCCATTTTGGGTTTCCTAGGATACATCTTGTGTTCATTTGTGTGGATGGTGTGTTCATTTTCTTGTTCTTTATTTTTTGTATTTTAGTTATTTTCATAGATTTGAGCAATAAGAAAGTGCTAACAAATATGCGATCTAAAGGATAAAGAAATGTGTTGGAGATCTCTTTTAAATCTCAAGGACTTAGAATTTTCCACTAATTGTATTATTGTTTGGGACTTTAATGTCACTCTTAATAGTCTAGAGAAAAGAGGAGGAAGTTTCAGTAGAGATCCCTTTGGGGAGAAATTGGAGGAAATGATAGGGGATTGGA
>JASDQU010292026.1:0-14365 GCA_032191745.1 Picea mariana
ATCTCATTAGGATAGAAGCTGTGACAACATGTTTCATTGGGTAAAAGTTTGAAGGATATATTAGACGTGTATGAACTTAATGTCAGTTCATTCACCATATTGGGTCTTTTTATCTCTTAGACACTCTCGAAAGAAAAAACCCAACCTTTAGTGCGAGGGAAAGCCTAAGGAAACTATTAAGTGGGTCACTAGCTGACACCTATATGACTTACTCCTCCTTTGGGATTGGAATGACTATTAGGTCTTGATATTGATATTGTATTTTTTTTTAAATACCTACACAAAGGTGGCAATTGCGACGTCTTTCACTCTCTTCTCGTCGCTATTGCCACGTTAAAGATGTCTCTCTTTCCACCTCCAAGATTGTTGATCCCATAACAACCACGTCGGAGCTAGTAACTCCAGTTTGTCTCTCTTTCCACGTGATGGACATCGTTATTTCCACATCCAAGAGTGTCACTCCCATAGCAACCACATCGGAGCTAATACCTCGTCCCGTCAGTCTTTCCACCTTCAAAATATCTCTCTTGCCACCTCTGAAACATCTCTCTAGACACCTCTGAAACGTCGTTCTTGCCACCTTTAAAACGTCTCTCTTGCCACCTTAAGAACGTCTCTTTTGCCACCTTTTAAACGTCTCTCTTGCCACGTTTGAAATGTCTCTCTTGCCACATTTACAACGTCGGTATTGCCACATTTTAAACATCCCTTTTGCCATGTTTACAACGTCGGTATTGCCATGTTTGAAACATCCCTTTTGCAACATTTACAACGTCGGTATTGCCACGACCTAGAAATCGGTCTTACGATGTCAATATGGGGTTGGACAATCCAATTTATGATGACACATGGCCTCATATAATGTCGCAATACAGACGAAAACTAGGTCGTCGGAAAAATGATGTCCTGTGAAATGACGTTTGAGGGGGGGCGTGGTTTGTCAGTCTTTCGACAATAAAAAGTGACAATTGCGTCGAACGCACCGTTGAAATTTGACCCAAATGTATTAGTGATAGTTCCTTTCGTACTCTTTCAACTTTCTAGATTCATAACAAATTACGAACCCATTCTGACTGATAAATCCTTCCAGTCCTTCTTTACATGCATCGATACAAATCACGAAATCCACATTTGGATCTGCAATCCTCGGGATTGGAGAATTGGTTAATAGTTTCTTCAATTTCTGGAATCTTATCTCACAATCCTCTGTCCCCTGAAACTTATTCTCCTTCCTTTGCAAGGAAGTGATAGGGTGAGCTATCCTCGAGAAACCAGTGATAAGCCTTCTATAATAACCAGCTAGACCCATAAAGGATATGACTTCTGTCATGTTCTTTGGTGCTGACCAGTCTTTGATGGCCTCAATCTTCTCAGGATCTACAACTATCCCTTCCTTCGAAATAATATGCCCCAAGTAATGGATTTGCTCCTAATAAAAGGAGAACTTGCTCAAATTGGCATACAGTTGGTGCTCTCTTAGCACCTGGAAAACCATCCTAATATGTTTTTTATGATCTTCCTCTGACTTGGAATACACCAGAATGTCATCCAAGAATACTATGATGAACTTGTCTAGATAGTCCATGAATACACCATTCATCAGGTACATAAAAACAATGGGTGTGTTTGACAGCCCAAACGGAACCACTGTGAACTCGTAATGACCATAACTTGTTCTAAAGGTGGTCTTGATGATGTATTCATTCCTTATCCTTACCTGGTGATATCCTGATCTGAGGTCTATCTTCGAAAATATCTTCGCATCCTTCAACTGATCGAAGAAGTCATCAATCCTCGACAGAGGATATTTGTTCTTTACAATTACTTTGTTCAATTGTTGGAAATCGATACACAATCTCAGCTTTCAATCCTTCTTCTTCACGAACAAGATCGGGGCTCCCTAAGGTGAAATTATTGGGCATGTATACCCCTTCTTCAGAATCTCTTCAGGCTGCAGTTGCAGTTATTTAAGCTCCGGCGTACTCATTCTGTAAGGATCTTTCGACACTGGAGTTTCTCCAGGCATCAAGTTTACAAAGAATTCAATATCTCTTTTCAAAGGTAGTCCTGGTACTTGCTAGAATATATCCTCAAACTCCTTTAGTACCACATGGTCTTCGATCTTTGAAACCTTATCCTCAGGTGCTTCCTCCAAGTGGGCTGCAAATAATTAACAACCTTTCCTGAAGCACTTCTTTAGTTGCATTGTTGAGATTTCTATGACAACAATAGCTCTAGGAATTCCTTGGACTATTTTCCGATCTCCTTCCTCATCCAGTCAAGTGAATGCCTTATTACAATAGTACAATATGGCATGGTGTTGTTGTAACCAGTCCATCCCAATTAGGCAATCATAAGAGCCTAAAGGTAGAATGTTCAATTCAACCTTTGTGCTTAGTCCATTCATGTCCATTGGACACGACTTAACCAATTCTATAACTCTTCTCTTGGTTCCTATAGCCAGTTGCACTAACCAATATTTTCCATGCTTTATTCTCGACAATTTCAAACTTTCCACCTCTCTGGGATCTATATAACTATGGCTAGCCCCTGAATCAATTAAAATAGTAAATGGTTGGTTGTTAATCATACCTTCCACTTCAATTACGTGTGACTGATATTCATATTGCATGTTGTCCAGGGATGCATAGATCCTTGGCATTATACTTCCCATGTCCTCCACTGTTTCATCTTGCTGTACATTGTGGACAACTCTCACTTTATAATTTCTATGGGGGAAATCTCTGTACCTATGGTTTCTTTACAACCCCAACATTCCATAGGTGGCAGTCTTGGCATTTTCCCGCCTACTTGAACCTTCCTATGCTCTCTAAAATATGGTTGTCCTTGAGAAATGTTTCTAAAAAAGGGTGGCATAGTTCCCTTCTTCCTCTCATCCTTCTTGAATTTCTTCTTGTCTTCCAAAGCCTTCCAGAAAGTAGGCTTCTCTCTATGTTGCTCATATAAGCATTTCACTCTTCTTATCATTTCTTCCATATTTTTTGGGTCATCATACTAGATCTTGTCTCCAATGGAAGGTGGAATTCCACTCAAATACCTTTGAATATTGATAGTCTCATCCTTGATGAACAAAACATACTTCAGTAATTCCAAAAACCTTCGTTTGTATTCATCAACGGTCAAGCTGCCCAACTTGAGTTCAAAGAACTCTTTCATCTTTCTGTCATAGTATCTTCTAGTAAAATACTTCTTCTCGAAAAACCTATTGAATTCCTTCCAAGTGATATATTTCTCTCTAATGTGTTGCACCTGCACAAGTTGATCCCACCACATCGATGTTTTTCCATTTAGTTGATACATAGCAATTCTTCCTTCTGCATGAGAGGAATAATTCAGCAGTTGAAAATATTTCCTCATGCCAAGCAACCATTTCTCTCCATCTTCCTCCTTCTTATGTTCTCCATCAATTGTTGGAGGATTAATATTGTTCATTTCGACCTTCAGTTCATGCACTCCAGATCTCATGTGATTTATGGTAGGAGATGGGCTTGTACTACTGTGTTCCCTCCTTTTCTTGGAGTGTCCTTGGGAGTGATGATGGTTTCTACCCATACTCCTTGACCTTCTTCCCTTAGAAGTATGGTGACTCCCTGTTCTGCTTGAGTCTCTCTCCTTCTCCAACTTCTTATCAATTCTCTCCAAACTCTTTAACATCTTTATGTTAATTTCACCTTATTTTTCCTAAGATTTTCTAATCTTTTTGCTATCTGCTCAACGAGTTTGGGCATCTGTTTGCAATTTCTCAATGATCTTCCTCATGTTTATTTCCTTATCTATCTCCTCTCCATGCCCATTGGATTTCGACCCTTCAACTCCCAAATGTACATCCATCCCTTTAGCTTCATTCTCTGAACTAGAATCATTCTCTATCTCTTCCATTTCTTTTGCACTCAGTGGAAATTCCACTCATTTCTGGCACTCGCTAAACTTCTGCAAACACAATGTACAGAAAACCGGAATTTGTCAGGCCATTATTACTTAACAAATCCCACAACATTCATAAACAAATCTAAATTAAGAAAACATTCATATTTCCTGAATTTTTCAAGCTCTGCTCGACTCTGTAACAATCCTTCGGTCTCTAGCCCCTTCTCTCTTAATCCCCAACCCACGTGATCATGGGTCACGGCCACTCTCTTAGAAAAAAGGGTGCTTCACAACTTCAAGTTTCAAGAGGTTTCAAAGCACTTCACAACAACTTCCCAAATTTCGGACTAACAAAATCGCGACATAGGGAAGACCAACTGTCCATGTCTACCCAACATCCAATGACTGACACTCGCTGTGGAACCTTAGACGTCTGAGTTCCAGTATTTCAGGATTTCAGAAGATTTCATATACGCACACCCCGAACACTTCCCCATCACCTTGGGTGACATCATTACCCTACATCACTTAATGTTTTCCCAGTTGAGGGGGCATGCAACGATAGTTTTGGAGTAACCTGCCCTTCATTCTACAATTCTCCTGACACTGACACGTAACACCTCAGTGAAACCATAGTTTGGATTACGAGACTGCCTTGGAGAATTATCTCCCATGCAACTTGGGTCCCCGTAATGCCTCCTCATCGTCGATATTGATGTATCATGATAAATGCCAGTGTGGGTCCTTCGACCCTTAACTACATTACATAACCTCGAGCCACACTAACCCTGCTCACACAGGATGCGATATGGTAGAATACTAGTGACATCATCTGGCCCCACCACGTCTACTCTTTCGTTTCAGGACATCAAGCTTTGGGAGTTTGTGCAATAGTACATCCCATTCTCCTAACAGCCGAAATCCAAAAATTACAATCTGCCCTTCTTCTTGAGCCAACAATCAAGCTCTTTTTTCTAGATCTATGGTGTAGATGTCCCTCAGGACTTCAGGGTTTCGGGTTTCAGACGTTTATGCCTCCACGCACACCGCTTCTCTCGATTCCTGAAATGTCGATATTTCGGAGCTCCCAATCTGACAGTCCTGATAATGTAGGGACTTTGCATATCGTGATATCCACACTCACGATATGCACACATGATGCACTTGCAAGACACCTTCTTGCTCCACCTGAATCACATTCCAATCGATAACATGATTATCATCAGGTATATATTTCTTAAGAAATGAAACATGAAATACATTATGTACAGTCATGGATGCAGGTAATGGGAGAATATATGTAACTGACCCATTCCTTTCTAGGATTTCAAATGGCCCACAAAATATATCTACCAACTTGGCATAGTTTCCCAACTTCAGAGAAATTCTATTGGCTTTCACTTTCAAGAAATCATGATCACCCACTTTAAACTCTCTATGGGTTATGTTCTTATCAACATAACTTTTCTGCCTGTCTTGGGTAGCCTTTAAATTATGCTTGAGTTTTAGCATTTGTTCTTCCATTTCCTTGAGAAATTCTGGCCCAACTACTGCCCTGTCAGCTAGATTATCCCACCTTATTGGAGTATTTCACTTTCTTTCATAAAGTTCTTCAAATGGGCTCATCTTCAATGATGCTTGATACCCATTGTTGTAGGCGAATTCTACCAAGTGCAGGTAGTCTTCCCATTTCGATGGTTTGTCCATCACATACATCCCTATTGTGTCTTCTATTACTCTGTTCACCCTCTCTATCTGTCCATCAGACTCAAGATGATAAGTTGTACTGAAGTTTAGATTCGTTTTGAACCCTTTGAATAACCATTTCCAAAAATTCGTGGTGAATTTCAGGTCTCCGTCAAACACAATTGTCTTTGGGAATTCCGTGCAATCATGCCACCTCCTTCATAAATACATCGATGACATTCATTTCCTTGTGAGTAGTCTTTAACAGAATGAAATGGGAAGATTTCGTAAGATTATCCACCACCACCATGATTGAATCGTGTTGCTTTCTGGTTCTGGGCAATCCGGTGATGAAATCGATTTTCACCACTTCCCACTTCCACTCAGGAATGGGTAAAGGTTGCAACAACCCTACTAGGTGCATGTGCTTAGATTTAACCTTTTGTTAGTCCATACATCTGGTGATGTATTCAAAAATCTCTTTCTTCATACCTGACCAAAAGTAATGACTCTTCACTGCTGCCACAATTTTTTGATATCCAGGGTGCCCTGCATAAGGCACATTATGCATTTCATGCAAAATCATAAGTTTCATGTCTTGGACATTAGGTACATAAACTTTGTTCTTGTACAAAAGTGTTCCATCGATTTCCAATTTATAATTTTCCACTTTTTGTGGCATCTCACCTTGTTGTAGCTTTGCTACCAGCTCCATGTACTACAAATCTGCATTTGCAGCTTAAAAAATTCTTCATTTTATATTAGTTCGGTACATGCTAATGGTCGTAGCATGTAATTCGTGTACTCTCCTACTGAGTGCATCAACCACTTTATTCTCCTTCCCTTTTATATGCTGAATATCAAAATCCTACTCACACAGAAAATCTAGCCACCTACTCTTCCTAGAATTCAAGGTTGGCTGATCAAACAAGTACTTCAGACCATTATGGTTTGTTCTTGGTTCGAACCTCCTAATCATGAGGTAATGTCTCCATTTATTTAGAGCGTGTACTTTGGTTGCCAACTCCAAATCATAAGTTGCATAGTTCCTTTTGTACTCTTTCAACTTTCTGGATTAATAACAAATTACGAACCCATTCTGAGTGATAAATACTCCCAGTCCTTCTTTGCATGCATCGATACAAATCACGAAATCCACATTTGAATCTGCAATACTCGGGATTGGAGAATTGGTTAATAGTTTCTTCAATTTCTATAAGCTTCTCTCACAATCCTCTGTCCCCTGAAACTTCTTCTCCTTCCTTTGCAAGAAAGTGATAGGGTGATCTATCCTCGAGAAACCTGTGATAATCCTTCTGTAATAACCAGCTAGACCCATAAAGGATATGACTTCTGTCATTTTTCTTTGGTGCTGACCAGTCTCGGATGGCCTCAATCTTCTCAGGATCTACAACTATCCCTTCCTTCGAAATAATATGCCCCAAGTAATGGAATTGCTCCTAATAAAAGGAGCACTTGCTCAAATTGGCATACAGTTGGTGCTCTCTTAGCACCAGGAAAATCATCCTAATATGTTGTTCATGATCTTCCTATGACTTGGAATACACCAGAATGTCATCCAAGAATACTATGATGAACTTGTCAAGATAGTCCATGAATACACCATTCATCAGGTACATAAAAACAATGGGTGCGTTTGACAGCCCAAACAGAACCACTGTGAACTCGTAATGACCATACCTTGTTCTAAAGGTGGTCTTGTTGATGTCTTCATCCTTTATCCTTACCTGGTGATATCTCGATCTGAGGTCTATCTTCGAAAATATCTTCGCATCCTTCAAATAATCGAAGAAGTCATCAATCCTCGACAGAGGATATTTGTTCTTTACAATTACTTTGTTCAATTGTTGGAAATTGATACACAATCTCAGCTTTCAATCCTTCTTCTTCATGAACAGGATCGGGGCTCCCTAAGGTGACATGCTTGGGTGTATATACCCCTTCTTCAAAATCTCTTCAAGCTGTAGTTGTAGTTCTTTCAGCTCCGACGTACTCATTATTTAAGGATGTTTTGACACTGGAGTTTCTCCAGGCATCAAGTTTACAAAGAATTCAATATCTCTTTTTAGAGGTAGTCCTGGTACCTGCTATAATATATCCTCAAACTCCTTTAGTACCACATGGTATTCGATCTTTGAAACCTTATCCTCAGATGCTTCCTCCAAGTGGGCTGCAAATAATTGACAACCTTTCCTAAAGCACTTCCTTAGCTGCATTGTTGAGGTTTCTATGACATCAACAACTCTAAGAATTCCTTGGACTGTTTTACGATCTCCTTCCTCAACATGTTAAGTGAATGCCTTATTACAACAATACAATATGGCATGGTGCTAGTCCAACCAGTGCATCCCAATTAGGAAGTCATAAGAGCCTAAAGGTAGAATGTTCAATTCAGCCTTTGTGCTTAGTCCATTCATGTCCACTAGACACGGCTTAACCAATTCTGTAACTCTTCTCTTGGTTCCTGTAGCCAGCTGCACTAACCAATATTTTCCATGTTTTTTTCTCGACAATTGTAAACTTTCCACCTCTTTGGGATCTATATAACTATGGCTAGCCCCTGAATCAATTAAAATAGTAAATGGTTGGTTGTTAATCATACCTTCCACTTCAATCACATGCGACTGATATTCATCTTGCATGTTGTCCAGGGATGCGTAGATCCTTGGCATTCTACTTCCCATGTCCTCCATTGTTTCATCTTGCTGTACATTGCAAACAACTCTCACTTTATAATTTATGTGGGGGCAATCTCTGTACCTATGGTTTTCCTTACAACCCCAACATTCCATAGGTGGTGGTATTGGCATTTTCCCACCTACTTCAACCTTCCTATGCTCTCTAAAAGATGGTTGTCCTTGAGAAATGTTTCTAAAAAACGGTGGCTTAGTTCCCTTCTTCCTCTCATCCTTCTTGAATTTCTTCTTGTCTTCCAAAGCCTTCTGGAAAGTAGGCTTCTCTCTTTGCTGCTCATATAATCGTTTCACTCTTCTTATCATTTCTTCCATATTTTTTGGGTCATCATACTAGATCTTGTCTCCAATGGAAGGTGGAATTCCACTAAGATACCTTTGACTATTGATAGTCTCATCCTTGATGAACAAAACATGCTTCAGTAATTCCAAAAACCTTCGTTCGTATTCATCAATGGTCAAGTTTCCCAACTTGAGTTCAAAGAACTCTTTCATCTTTCTGTCATAGTATCTTTTAGTCAAATACTTCTGCTCGAAAAACCTCTTGAATTCCTTCCAAGTGATATATTTCTCTCTAATGTGTTGCACTTGCACAAGATGATCCCACCACATCGATGTTTTTCCCTTTAGTTGACACATAGCAATTGTTCCTTCTGCATGAGAGGAATAATTCTGCAGTTGAAAATATTTCCTCATGCCAAGAAACCATTTCTCTCCATCTTCCTCCTTCTTATTTTCTCCATCAATCGTTGGAGGCTTAATAATTTTCATTTCTCCCTTCAGTTCATCCATTCAAGATCTCATGTGATTTCTGGTAGGAGATGGGCTTGAACTACTGTGTTCCCTCCTTTTCTTGGAGTGGTCTTGGGAGTGATGACGGTGTCTACCCGTACTCCTTGACCATCTTCCCTCAGAAGTTTGGTGACTCCCTATTATTCTCGAGTCTCTCTCCTTCTCCAACTTATTATCTATTCTATCCAAAATCTTTAACATCTTTGTGTTAATTTCACCTTGTTTTTCCTGAGATTTTCTAATCTTTTTTCTATCTGCTCAGCGAGTTTGGGCATGTTTCTGCAATTTTTCAATGATCTTCCTCATGTTTCTTTCCTTATCTATCTCCTCTCCATGCCCATTGGATTTCGACCCTTCAACTCCCAAATGTACATCCATCCCTTTAGCTTTGTTCTCTGAACTGGAATCATTCAGTATCTCTTCCATTTCTTTTGCACTCAGTGGAAATTCTACTTGTTTCTAGCACTCGCTAAACTCATGGAAACACAATGTACAAAAAACCGGAATTTGTTAGGCCATTATTCCTTAACAATTCCCACAACATTCATAAACAAATTTGAATTAAGAAAACATTCAGATTTCCTGAATTTTCCAAGATCTGCTCGGCTCTATAACAATTGTTCAGTCTCTAGCCCCTTCTCTCTTAATCCCCAACCCACGTGATCACGAGTCGTGGCCACTCTATTAAAAAAAAGGGCGCTTCACAACTTCATGTTTCAAGAGGTTTCAAAGAACTTCACAACAACTTCCCGAATTTCGGACTAACGAACTCCCGACATAGGGCAGATCAATCGTCCATGTCTACCCAACATCCAATGACTGACACTCACTGTGGAGCCTTAGGTGTTTGAGTTCCGGTACTTTGGGACTTTGGAAGATTTCACATCCACACACCCTGAATACTTCCCCATCACCTTGGGTGACATCATTACCCTACATCAATTAATGTTTTCCCAGTTGCAGGGGCATGTAATGATGGTTTTGGAGTAACCTGCCCTTCATTCTACAATTCTCCTGACACTGACACGTAACACCTTAGTGAAACCATGGTTTGGATTGTTGGACCGCCTTGGAGAATTATCTCCCGTGCAACTTGGGTCCCCACAATGCATCCTCGTTGTCGATCTTGATGTATCGTGATAAATTCTAGTGTGGGTCCTTCGACCCTTAACTACATTACGTAACCTCGGGCCACACTAACCCTACTCACACAGGATGCCACATGGCGGAATACTAGTGATGTCATTCGGCCCCACCATGTCTACTCTTTCGTTTGGGGGCATCAGGCTTCGGGATTTTGTGCAATAATACATCCCATTCTTCCGACAGCCGAACTCCCAAAATTACAATCTTCCCTTCTGCTTGATCCAACGGTCAAGCTCTTTACTCTAGATCTATGGTGTAGATCTCCCTTGGGACTTCAGGGTTTCGGGTTTCAGGCGTTTATGCCTCCACGCACACCGCTTCTCTTGATTCCTGAAATGTCGATATTTTGAAGCTCCCAATCTGACAGTCTTGATGATGTAGGGACTTTGCATATCGTGATATCAACACTCCTATGCAACTCCCAAGGGTTTTAAACCTTGTGCATGTTTCGTAGATCCAACGGCTATTGGTCCACACGCTCAAATCTGATGGCCCATATATGATCTCTTCTGCATGCTCTCCTAAGTGTCTAGATGTGGATTTGATGATTCAGATCCTCTCCTCTATAACTGATCTATGATTGCATTTTTTATTCTACCACTACTCCTCCTAAGCTTCGTAACATGGTTCGACTTCAGAGGTGTGTGGCTATGCAGTGGTCCAGTGTAGAGACAAAACGGTTCTTGGGAAGGATTCTAGTGAACTCAAGAAGAGTATGGAAGGTTCAAAGAATGACTTAGGTGACATATTTCGGGTCTTAGGTGCGTGCGTGAATATTGAAAAGGATGAATACAAAGGTCACAAAATTCACAGGAATACACCAGTTGAATTCTAGTTCTGGTTTTCAGGATTGCTTGACAAGAAAATTAAGAAGAGGTCATTCAAAGACTCAACATGGTTCAGACAACCAATGAAATAATGGAGGACGAACCCCCTTCATGGCTCAATTCTTGGGTTAAATTTCATGTTCTTAGGCCGACACATGTCTCCGATGAAGTTGCATGCACTCCATCAAGTATGCGTTCCCTTTTTCACACGATGGGGTTGCATGCGTTGCCTCTCTCAGGAACTAGGATAAAAACATACCTTTCACACCACTTTGAAATAATAATAAATTATTATTCCTAAAGACTTAAGCCCTCAAGCTTAGCCCCTTTTCCTACCTCTCATCCCCCTCTCCCTTACCCATACTGTGGAAGCTTAGTCCCCCATCACTCTTTCTTCGTGGTTGGTTGGCACACAACGATGTTTATATATTATATTAATGATCTGCATAATTACATATACCAAATCAGACTCCTGGCCTTAACACTTAATCTCTCCAGCCTAATAAACACATAATCCCACCAGCTTATCAATGTTGGCATGTTTTTCAGACAGAGGCAGATTATACGTGTTTGTCATTGATGACAAAGATCAATACCAACAGTGCAACGATGATCGCATGGAAAGATCAGAAGCGAAAACTCCAGGAGTCAAGGAAGAAACTCATGACAAGAATGATGAAATTGTAAAATGTGAAACCACGACATTTTAGGGTTTCGGATACCGAGAGTTGGAGGTGTCAAGGAAAATCATGACAAGAATGCCAAAATGGAGAAATAAAAAACACTAAAATACGTTGATCTGACTCCATTTCGGAGTTTCAGATACCGGGAGTTGGAGGAGTCAAGAGTTGAGATTCATCATCACAGGAGTCCTGAAGTTGTGAAATGCGAAACGCCGAAATACATTGATCTGACTCCATTTCAGAGTTTAGGATACCGGGAGTTGGAGGTGTCAAGGACACTCATGACAAGAATGTCGAAATGGAGAAATGAAAAATGCCGAAATGCGTTGATCTGACTCCGTTTCAGAGTTTCATATACCAGGAGTTGGAGGTGTCAAGAACACTCACGACAAGAATGTCAAAATCACGAAGTGCGAAACCACGAATTAATCTGAGTCATTGATTAAAGAAAGATATGGACTGTCGAATCATCAAGATTGTGGACCATTGATCTAACTCCATTTTGGAGTTTCGGATATTGGGAGTTGGAGGAGTCAAGGAAGCAACTCATGGTAGGAACTCGCGATATGCGAAATCATGAAAAGATTTGGATCGTTGAATCATCAAGATTGTGGACCGTTGATCTGACTCCATTTCAGAGTTTCGGATACCAGGATTTGGAGGATTCAAGAGTCGAGACTCTTCATCACAGGAGTCCCGAAGTTGTGAAATGCAAAACGTCAATCATTTTGGATTTTTTGACTTGGAGTTTCGAGAAACTTCTCCACAGGAATGCTGAAATGTAGGAATGTCGAAATGTGAAATCGTGAAATTACTCTATGGATAAACAATTTGTCACAACTGTGGGCATGTGAAGGAAGGATATTACAAGTTTCAAGGATCCATTTTGTGATCAAGGGTTGGAAGAGTCAGAGTGACTCGCAACAAATTCGCAAAATGCGAAATTGCGAAATGCAGTTTCGAATAAGGCTGTGGTCACAGCCACTGGTCACATCTGCGGAAGATGGAGGAAGGAGCTAGTGAAACCAAAATCCATTTTAGAGATCATGACTTGGAGAGTCGAGATACCTCATCGCCAGATCCACGAAATGCTAGTCACAAAAGCACCTTCTAAACAGGCGTTTGGTCATCGCCTGAGGCCACATGTGAAAGGAAAGGTGAAAGGTGCAAAAGGAACAAGGCTCAATAGGTTCATAGTGTAACTGCTAGAAATGACTAATGCTCTCTATCAGAGGACTTGAAGAGACTTCAGGGTGATCACGAGAGAATATGAAGAGTCTCGAGGCATCTTCTAGTGGCATGAAGACTGTTCATAGAGGCTATTGATAGATGTAAGACCGTTGGAGCCTGGAACTACAGCAGAGGGAATGAGCTCGATTGTGACAGAGAAGACAAAGAGTTCGACTACTGGAGAGGCTAAGGAATCTCGGAAAAACACCCAACGATGATGGACACATGGGTTTAACTGCCAGAGAAGCTGAAGAGTGGGAATGATGATCAGGAAGAGCACTCGACATGGGGAGAGAATGCAGAAGCATTGTGAATAGAGGATGCAAAAGATGCACAGAGAGAATAAAAACGCAGAACATAGAAGAGATTGGGTGCTGTTGAGAGTGATTCAGGTGTGTATAATGAGGCAGAGTGCAGCAACTAAAATGCACAGAAGAGGAATGGTGCATAGAAGGGACATGGCACATAGAACATAAAAGGCAGAAGAACATAAAGTGTAAGGAAGGGGTGTAGGAAGACACTGATACAGGTAGAGCAGAGAAGTGTAGCAGAACAGTGATGAGACCAGTAAGCCATTGATAAATATTGTATCACTGTGATAAATTTATAGATAACAAAATTTATATGGCAGGGAGGTAGGGAGGTGCTAGGGAGGACTGTTGTCCTCAGAGGTTCAAGTGGGTGCTTGAACACAGGGAGTTGTAGCTTCCATTTGGTTGCAACCAGAGAAACCAGGGTGGCAGGGTGGTGCAAGGGAGAACTATTGTTCTCTGTTTTATAGGTTGGTGCCTATGTGAATGGAAGTTGGTGCTCCCATCCAGTTGGTGCTGGAACACTTAGGGAGTTGTTTCTTCCTTCTAGTGGGTGATAGAGAAACCAGGGAGTTGGTGCTTCCTCCTAGTGGGTGCTAGAGAAACTAGGGAGTTGGTGCTTCCTTCTAGAGGTGCTAGAGAAAACAGAGAGTTGGTGCTCTCAACAAGTTGCATCTTGCAAAACAGAGGTTGTAGCCTCACAATGAGTTGGAGCTTATATGTATGATAATGTACATAATGTAAAGATGTTGAATGTTCTATTGCTTACTTCCCTACATTATAGTGATTGTCATTGAGTGCTCTGTAAAGATTTTAAAATAAGCATAATTGTTTAAGCATGGTAACAACTGATTCACCGCTCCCCTCTTAGTTGTCCAACAATTGGTATTAGAGCAGGTTCCTTTTATCTAAAGGTAGATCTGTAAGCTTAAACAAGACAATTCATGAAGGGACTTTAGCCACTACGCCTCCTCTATTTGATGGAACAAAGTTTTTCTTCTAGAAGGTTAGAATGAGAACATACCTAATGGCCTTAGGTGTTGATGTTTGGGATGTAGTATAGATAGGATACATAAATCCTGTTGTGC
>JASDQU010292027.1:0-14365 GCA_032191745.1 Picea mariana
ATTATACAAAATTATAAATTTTGTTGATATCTTATTCAAAAGAGTGCAGATTGAACAACTATTAAAAAAAACATACCTGATTCAATCCATCCAAATTCAAACTTGTTGAATCAAATCTCCTACCGACTAGAGATTCATTTAACATATATCCAAAATTCAATTAATGGCAAAAAGAACTCGATTGTTTCTATAGAGACAAGGATATCTAAATCTAGAACTCGAAGTAAACTATCATAAAATGTGTCAAAATTTTATTAAATAGATCACATACCAATGTGCAATTTGGGTCATCATTCTGAATGACCTTCTTCCAACCATCCCAAAAAAAATTTTCATACTCCAAAACTTCTTCTCCTGACATTGCATCTAAGTCTGCATCTGTTTTATTAACAAATGTGGCCCGGGATTTGGCTTCTTCTCTCTAACGCTTCATGCCAACATCAACAACATAAAACATAGCTTCCAAATTTTCCCCGATTGTAGTCTTTGCCTCTTTTCCATACTCGGATTCAAGTCCCGAAAGCCGAAAATATTGAGTGACAAGTGGCAAGAATCCGAGTCAAAGATAGAGGACAATGGGAAAGACAGGTGGCATACTCATCTCCAAGCAGAGTCAAGACTTCATTGACTGTTTCAGGGTTTCGTAGGTTGGAGAGTCGAAAGCCTTGCATCAAGATTCGTGAAGACGTGAAGTCCAAAACTTTGAATCAGTGAAAAGTACCATAGGGGAGCCACTCTTTGTTGAACGCATCATGGTTCAACATTTCAGAATTTTCAAAGACAACAGACAAGGGTTCCTTATTCCGGGATTCTCAAAATCATGAGACATGATACGACTATGGAGGAGGATGCGGCCAAACATTTTGGTGAATCGACATTTTGGGTTTCGCCAGTAGAGGGATGAGAAACTCAACAATAGGGATCATGAATTTACTAGACCTGAAGTCCCAAATTCATGAAGGACACAACGTTATTGTGGTTAAGGAGATTTGGATTGGTGCCTGGTGTTTACTCATGCAGTCTCAATTCATAAGGACCTATGGATCGATTCGTTGAAGGTTCCCAGAGGGTTTCAAAAGAGCCACTTCGGCTCAAGGAGATTTGAATGATCCCATGAGTGAATCTCGGCTTGAGGGTTGGGGGTCTGCGACAAGTGGTATCAGAGCTTGACTCTGTTTGTATATTGCAAACAGAGGGAACGAAAGGAGAAAGAGTACTCTTATACATACCAGAGCATAGAAAAATTTCTTTTCTTTCTATAGCAAAGGAAGGGAGAACATTTCTCAGCCATGCCACTGAGAAGAAGAGACAGGCCAATGCCTGATCCAGCAGTGGAAAGGGAAATACACGAACTACATGCCAGGCTTGATGCCATGGAGACAACACAAAGATGCACAGTTGACGCTAGGGATTTCAGCGAAGCTGAAAGTGAAAATGAAGTTGGACACGAAGGAGAAGAAGTCGCAGTTGAAGATGATTCATATGAACACCTATTCACGGCTATTGCAAGGATAGGTGCCAGGGAAAAAGTGGACATTCCAGTATATGAAGGAAACCTGGATGTTGAAGATCTTCTAGACTAGATTAGAGTTGTGGATAAATACTTCAACTATGAGGATGTCGAGGAAGATAGAAAATTCAAACATGTTGTGACCAGACTTAAAGGGCATGCAACACTATGGTGGGATGAACTGTAGGCTGACAGACACTACAAAGGCAAGTAGAAAATCAAGAGTTGGGATAGAATGGTTGCAAAGATGAAAGCCAAATTCATACCCAAGGACTATCAAATTACTCTGTTTCAGAGGATGCAGAATTTGAGACAGAAGTTGATGTTAGTGAAGGAATGCACTGAAGAGTTCTACAAGATAAACATCAGAGCAAGTCATCAGGAAAACGATGATTTAAAGGTTGCCAGGTACATGAATGGTCTGAGATATGACATCTAAGATGAGATGATCATGATGATCATTTAAAATGTGGAAGATGCTTATCATATGGCTCTGAAAGCTGAAGAGAAGTTGAGACGAAAGCAAGGTCAAAGAGGTTGAGGCAGAAGTCAAGCCAGAGGCAAAACGATTGCCCAAGATAGAAATCAGAAATCTAAGGAAGAGGGAAAGAAACCTCAATATCAACATGAGTGAGGAGGAAGCTCACAGAGAGGGCAGTATGCCGATAGAAATACTTTTCCTCGAGCTATAGGAAGAGGAAGAGGCAGAGGTGGTCAAGTGAAATGTTTTGTCTGTGGGAAAAACAGACATAAATCTTATGAGTGTCCAGAAAGAAAGAAAGAAGGTGGTTAAACTCACATTGTTGAAGCACAAGGATAGAATGTTGAGGCAGAAGATGTTGAGGGTGGAATATCCTTGATGATGAGGAAAGTTCTCTTAACGCCAGAGAAGGAGGCAGATAACCCATCCCAAAGGAACAGTCTGTTTCGAACTGGTTGCAAAATAAAAGACAGGGTATGCAAAGTCATCGTGGATAGTGGTAGCACGGATAATCTCGTTTCTACAGAGATGCTAGAAAATATGGAGCTGCAGACTATCGTACATCCAATCCCATACAGAGTTTCGTGGCTACAAAAAGGACATCAGGTAAATGTCACTAAACAATGTTTAGTTGAATTTAAAATAGAAGGATATAAGGATGAAATATTGTGTGATGTCATTCCCATGGATGTTTTTCATCTATTGTTGGGTAGACCATGGAAATATGAAAAAAATGTGGTTCGTGATGGGAGAAAGAACACATACACCCTGTAGAAGAATGGAATAACTCACATGTTGTTGCCGATTAAGGATAAAGAAGTGAAACCAGAGGTGAGAAACACTATACTTCTCATGAGTGGGAAGGAACTTCTTAATGAGGTTAAGAGGAAGGAATACACACAATTTGTTGTGGTCAGGAAGCCTAGAATTGTTTTGATCAGTACAAGAGTGGATGATTTACTAGGGGAAATCTAGGAGTTACTGGAAGAGTTCGTTGATATAGTAGTGGACGAACTACCTTGTTCATTGCCACCGATCAGGAGTATAAGCCATCACATAGATCTTATACCTGGAGCCAATTTACCAAACAAAGCAGCGTATAGGCTGATGCTACAGGAAAATGAGGAAGTCAAGAGACAGGTCCAGGATTTAATGGACAAGGGATTGATTCGAGAAAGCTTGAGTCCATGCATTGTTCCAACAATGCTCAACCCAAAGAAAGACGGAGGTTGGAGAATGTGTACCGACTCAATAGAAATCAATAAGATTACCATCAGATATATATTTCCATTGCCAAGGATGGATGATTTGATGGATTGATTGAGTGGAGCAAGATTTTTTTCAAAGATTGATTTGAAAAGCAAATATTATCAAATTCGCATGAGAGAAGGTGGTGAATGGAAGACAGCATTCAAGACAAATGAAGGACTGTATGAATGGCTTGTTATGCCATTTGGCTTAACAAATGCTCCTAGTACTTTCATGAGATTGATGAATGAAGTCCTGAAGGAGTTTATCGGGATATTCATCATTGTATATCTTGATGATATATTGATTTTTAGCAAGACAGAAGAAAAACACTTGAAGCATTTAGCTATAGTGATGAGGTGATTACAACAAGAGAAATTGTTGATTAATATGAAGAAATCATCATTTATGAGGATATAACTCATTTATTTGGTGTTTGTTATCTCTACAAATGACTTGAAAATGGATCCCGAAAAGGTAGAAGCAATTAAGGATTGGCCATCACCGAAAAGTGTGTTTCAAGTTCGTAGCTTCCATGGTTTGGCGAGTTTTTACAGGAAATTCATCCGAAATTTCAGTGGGATTAGCGCACCAATGATGGATACGGTGAAGAAAAGACATAAATCTTTTCACTGGACAGAAGAAGCAGAGAAGAGTTTCAATTTGTTGAAGAGGAAGATCATTGAGCAACCAATTTTTGTTTTGCCTAATTTTAGCAAGACATTCCAGGTCAGGTGTGACACATGTGGATATGCAATTGGAGCGGTCTTGAGACAAGATGATAGGCTGGTTGCATACTTCAGTGAGAAATTGAATGAAGAAAAGGTCAAATACTCAACATATGACAAGGAATTTTATGTAGTCATACAAGTGTTGAAGAAATGGAGACACTATTTGGTTCCTAAAGAGTTTGTTTTGTACAGCGATAATCATGCTTTACAATTCATGACTCAATAGGAGAAGTTGAACCAAAAACATGTTAAATGGGTTGAGTTCATGCAGAATTTTACTTTTGTAAGTAAGCATATTTCTGGAACTGCTAACAAAGTTGTTGATGCTTTGAACAATAAATGTTTTCTTATGCAGGAATTCAGAGTCAAAACTTTGGGTTTTGATAACCTCAAAGAAATGTACAAGGATGATCTAGATTTTAAGGAGGCATATGAGGCATTTGAGAATCCAATTCTCAGGGATAGAAGCTAGTGGATCGAATATATGATCCAGGATGGATTGTTATTCAGGGGCAATCAATTATGTATTCCAAAATGCTCCATGAGGGAGAATCTTCTAAAAGAAAAACACAGTGGAGGATTGGTCAGACACTTCGGTCATGATAAGACGTTCTCAAAATTGAATGTCTCATATTTTTGGACAAGGATGAGGAAAGATGTCAAGGAATTTGTGGATAGATGTAGAATTTGTGAACACAGAAAAGGGAAAGGAAGAACATAGCGTTATACCAGCTATTACCCATACCTGAGAGGCCGTGGGATGCAATGAGCATGGATTTTGTATTGGAACTGCCAAGGACACAAAGAGGATGTGATTCAGTCTTTGTGGTAGTCGACAGATTTTCCAAGATGGTACATTTCATACCATGCCAGAAAACTAGTGACACAACTCATATTCCGAACCTGTTTTTCAAGGAAGTCGTCAAACTTCATGGCTTACCAAAGAGTATTGTGTCTGATCGAAATACCAAGTTCGTAGGACATTTCTGGAGGACTTTATGGAAGAAGTTGGGGACAAGTTTGTCATTTAGCTCAGCGTATCATCCTCAGACGGATGGACAAATAGAAGTTGTAAACATGAGCTTAGGATACTTGTTGAGGATCTTAGTGACTGAACACCACAGTCAATGGCATCATATTCTGCCACATGTGAAATTTGCTTACAATGATTCATTCAATAGAAGCACAAGGTAGAGTCCATTTCAAATTGTATATGGAATGAGGCTAAGGGAAGTTTCTGAATTGAGAGTTTCAAAAAAAAATGAATTCATAAGTGCTAGTGCAGATAATTTTGTAGAAGCAATGAAGGAGCTTCACAACAGAGTTAAGGACCGATTGTAGAGTTCAAATCAAGAATAAAAGCATAGAGAAGATCAACACAGACGAGAACTTTAATTTGAAGTTGGTGATCTGGTTCTTGCACATCTAAGGAAGGAAAGATTCCCAAGGGGAACATATAACAAGCTGAAGATGAAAAAGATTGGACCATGAAGGGTCATGAAGAAACTTGGGGCAAACGCATATGGCATTGAATTACCTGATGGGATTGGAATTTCATCGATATTCAATGTTTCGTATTTGTACCCTTATAGAGCTGGAGAAGCAGAAGATGAACAGAAAGAAGTTCAATGGACTAAACAAATTTTTGTAGCTAAAAATCCACATATGGAAAGCATAATTGAAAAAAGGATTAACAAAAAGACCAGAAGGAAGGAGTATTTTGAATACTTGGTCAAGTGGAAAGGACATCCAGTTGAAGATGCCAGCTGGGAAGATGAAGAAAAAATTCAAAAGCATGGAAAAACCATGAAAGAGCTCATGAATAGGAGTTCATGAAAATTTGCAAGCGAGGGAATATGATGCAGGAGCATCATAAGAAGTCAAGCGAGCATGAAGGCAAAAGACAGCTGGAAAGTGCAACATGCATTTTTCACGTTTTGAAATGTTTTGAAAGTTCAAGTGAGCAGATATTAATGTAATAGCTAGAAGGCATACTTTGCATTTATATCTTGGAGGATGTAAACAGATCATGAGTGATTTGCTCTCATCTGTCAATGTAAAAAAAAATTAAGCCCAGTTAATGAAAGTAGGTAGATTTAAATTATAGATTAGATAGTTTAGAGAGTAGGAGGGAAAACGGGTATAGACACCCTCACCATTGTATCATTGTAGTTAGTTGTATCATTAGCACAACATAGAAGAAAGAGAGAGTTGTAGCAGAGAGATATATTGAAGAATCCATGTACAAGAGCTTTGAATTAATATATGAAGCTTTGAATCAGATTTCATGGTGTTATGATGTTTTCTGTTTATACATGGTGAATGGTATGCTTGCAGTTGTTTATTCTCTTTGTTTATGCCGTTGTTTTTATTCTGTGTTGAATGTATTATTTCATGTTAAGTATATGAAGTCCAAGAGAGAGAGAGAGAGAGAATGAGTTTCAATTGTTTCTCTTCCTGAGTGAGAGAAGTTCCTGAAATGAGTGCAGTGAAGCGTCTGCGAGGTGTGAATCGACAAAGTTTAGAGTTTATCTCTGAAATTTTAGAAGGGATATCGTTGTTCTCATTCCAGCAGAAGTACAAGTGAAGCACAGAAGCTGTGCAAGGTGTGCGCAGGCTGGTTGAAATCTAGAACTTATCAACCAAGGGGAGAGTTGAAGGACTGTTGTTGCAGGGAATGCACAGAGTCGAAAGATCAAATACCTAGGAGTACTTGAAAGTCTACCACAAGGAGTGCGAGAAGGAGCCATTTTGGAGGTTTGAGTTTGTAAGGAAAGCTCAGGAGGGATAATACCTTTGAACACTTCAAAATCAGGACATAGATCGAACTACTTCAAAGGGATACGAGGGTGAAAGTCATCCAACAAAAGTAAATTCAGAAGGGAGAACATTGGTTTATTTCGCAAAAGCTGACCAGGAGCAGCAAGCGGTCGAAATTCTCTATGGAGAACTTGCGAAGTAGCAAGGACCGTAGGAACCAAGAGATATGTGTTGAAGTTAAGCATTGGATTGAACAGAGGCTTATTAGCCTTTAAACCTGTGGAAAGTTCCATTTGAGAATTCAGGGTTTACAAGTGATAGAGGGACAGAAATTGGAGGTTCATTCAAGTCCCGAAAGTCGGAAAGCTTGAGTGACAGGTGGCAAGAATCTGAGTCAAAGATAGAGGACAATGAGAAATAAAGGTGGCATACTTGTCACCAGGAAGAGTCAAGACTTCATTGACTATTTCTTGGTTTTGTAGGTTGGAGAGCCAGAAGCCTTGCATTAGGATTCGTGAAGACACAAAATTTGAAACTCCGAATCGACGAAAAAGTCCCATAGGGGAGCTAGTATTTGCTAAATGCATAAGGGTTCGGCATTTAGTCATTTTCAAATACAAGAGGCAGGGATTCTTTATTTTGGGATTCCCAAAATCATGAGACACGATACAGCTATGGAGGAGGATGCGGCCAAATATTTTGGTGAATCGACATTTTGGGTTTCGGCAGTAGAGGGCCGAGAAACTCGACAATAGGGATCATGAATTTGCGAGACCTGAAGTCCTGAATTTGTGAAGGACATGATGTTATTGTGGTCAAGGAGATTTGGATTGGTGCCTGGTGTTTACTCATGCAGGCTCAATTCATAAGGACATGTGGATCGATTCATTGAAGGTTCCGATAGGGATCTGAAAGAGTCACTTCGGCTCAAGGAGATTTGAACGATCCTGTGAGTGGATCTCGGCCTGAGGGTTGGGGTTCTTCGATAGCTTACAGTTGAGAAGATGAGATCAAAGGGATGGATGTACATATGGGCATTGAAGGAACAAACAAAAATGCACATGGAGAAGGAAAGAATGAAAACATGAATATGGTAGAGACCATTAAAAATTTGCAGAAGGATTTCCAAAGCCATAAAGATTATAATGAAAGGCTTATGAGAGCCAAAGAGAAATAAGAGGACTTCAACATCATGTTAATGTAGATCTTGAACATAATAGAAAATAAATTGGATAAGGAGAGTGGCTCAAGCAAATCGGGAATTCACAGGTCTCCTGGTGAGAAAAGAAGAACAAGAAGTGTTAGAAGACATCACCATCACTTTCCGAGGCATTCCAATACGAGAGAACAGAACATCTCAATTCCATCCCCTGTCAGAAAGATAAGAGGTCTGGGGTAGATGAGCTAAAAGGAGATATGAACAAAATCAAACCTCCTACATTTGATGGTGAGCACAAGAAGGATGAATATGTAGAGACATGGTTGTTAGGAATGAGAAATTATTTTCAATTGCATAATTATTATTTTCATGCATAAGAAAGAATTGTCATCTATCAACTTAAGGGAAAGACATCCATGTAGTGGGATCAACTTCTGTAGGTGTAACACATTAAAGAGACAAATGTTACTTGGAAGGAATTCAAGAAGTATTTTGAAAATAAATATTTGACTAAGAGATACTATGACAAGAAAATGAAAGAGGTCTTTGAACTCAAACTTGGGAGTATGACCATAGATGAATATGAAATAAGGTTCTTAGAACTGTTGAAGTATGTTTCTTTCATCAAGAATGAGATAGTTAAGATTCAAAGGTATTTGAGTGGATTGCCATCATTCATTAGTGACAAAATACAATATGATGATCCAAAAACATTGGAGGAGACAATAAGGCCAACTAAATTCCAATATAATCAATAAAACTCAAGGCCAACTTTCCAAAAATCTTGGGAAGACAAGAAAAAATTCAAGATGGATCAGAGGAAGAAGGGAACTAAGCCAAAATTCTTCATAAATAATCCTCAGGAACATCCAACTTCCAGAGAACACCGAATGATGGAGACAGGGGGTCAGAGACCAAGGAAGCCACCTATTCAATGTTGGGGTTGTAAAGGAGATCATCTATATAGAGAGTGTCCTCATAGAGGTGAAAAAGTGAGGAATGTTCATAATGTACAGAAATCTGAAATAGTGGAGGACCTGGGAAGAAATGTACCAAGACTCTATGCATCCCTGGGAAATAAGTAAGCAGAGTATCATTCACATATGATTGAACTGGAAGGTATGATCAACAACCAAACCATTACTATTTTATTTGATTTAGGAACTAGTCATAGTTATATAGATCCTAAGATGTTGGAAATTTTTCATTTTCCAGGAAGCAAGCATGGAAAATATTGGTTGGTATAGTTGGATACTAGAGCCAAAAGAAAAGTTAATGAGATGGTTAATTCATGTCCTATGGACATGAATGGACTGAACACTAGGGTAGATTTAAACATCTTTCCTTTAGGTTCCTATGACTGTCTAATTGGGATGGATTTTTTAAACCAACATAGTGCTATCCTAGACTACCATAAAAAGGAATTTACTTGCTTGGATGAGGAAGGCAACCTAAGGATAGTGCAGAGAATTCCCAGGGCAAGATGCATAAGAGAAATTTTAGAATTGCAACTGAAAAATGTTACAGAAAGGGTTGTCAAATATTTGCAGCACATATGGAAGAGACACCTAAAGATAAGGTGTCAATTATTGAAGATTACGCAATCCTAAAAGAGTTTGAAGATGTGTTTAAGGAAATACCAAGATTACCCCCTAAAAGTGACATTGATTTCTCCATAAATTTGATGCTTGGAGCATCTCCATTATCCAAGACTCCCTACAGGATGATTACATGTAAGGCTTGATAAATACAAATCCTCATAAAATAAATATAAATACATAAATTCTTCCTAACCTACTTCTTTAATTACCTTTCCAACATAATAATTGACAGTTTAGTAGCATACTAACAACATAATAACACTAGTACAATAATTAACAACAGTATAATGATTAATAACAATATAATGATCAACAACAATATAATGATAAAAACAATAAGAAAATGCATAAAGTATTTACCTCAAACTGATGTTGAACATGAAGTTGATGACGTTGTTGATGACATTGATCCTACCCAAACTAAGTATTAACCTCCCAACCAACTAGGAACAGCCTCTCTGGCTCTCTAGCTATAGGAATCCTTATGGTTTCCTGGCCCCCGAGCCCAAAATTTCCAACAACAATTGTGCCCCTATGAGAGTCCTCAACCAAATTTGTTCCATCAAAACCATTGTTTCCTCCCCTCCTCCTTCTTCCTCTCCCAATTTTCTTACCTTCTCATAAACCAAAATATTCCAAAACCAAAGATCCCTCTTCCCCTATCCCTTATCTTCCTCCCTCAAATCGATTTCTCCAACCACCTTCCCCCCCATTCATTCCTCAACCACCTTATCTCTCCCATTAATTACTTCATCTACCAATGTTAATAATATTATAATAAAGTCTCCATAAAGTCATTTTAATAATTAATTAAATTAATATCAATCATTCATGATAATTACATAGTTAATTAGGGTTTCTACATACACCCACCCTTCAAGAAACTTCTTCCCAAAGTTAGATTAATTTACAATACAAGGGTAATGACACATGGTTCATATACCCACATCAAATAAACAACATTATCAGTAATAAAAAAAAAAACTTATACATACTAGTGTACATGTGTAGCTAGCACATACAAGGCTCATGCATGTACTAATGAAAATAATTATCACACCTATAGTAATTCTTGTATGCGTCCAATCCAATCAACAATACCAATCATTTCATAAAAGATAGTAAGCCAATTAAAATAATTGCAAAATCTCTCAATTACAACAATTTAGCACAACAACATTCATTTAGAAAATTGTAGTTCAATTAAGTAATTATGAATATACATATATACATATTTTCTGTTCAAAAGAGGAAAACAAGAAATTTTGCTATAAGGAAAAATCCCCATACACTCTCAACTATTTCTATTCATCTTTCCTCCCTAACTTATCTCTGTATTCCATCCCTATCCTTCCTCTTCTGGACTATCTTAGAGTGTCAACTATATTGACCTAACTCCAAATATAGCCTGTAAGGGCAAGTGTCACTCTCTTGACCAAGCTTCCCTAGCAGGAAAATGACAGTCATCATCACACGTCTAGTGGAGCATGAGCTAACACCGTCCTCCCATGACTCCAGGTTTCATATGATACACGGTGAGAAATGCATCCACCGCTCCTAATAGGACTAGGGTCCACACCCTACCATGGAATATACAGTCGCACTGTGTTGCTGGGAATTTTGTCATCGTATATTCAATTTTAGGCAGTCTCACCACTTGAAAAACCTGCACTGGTCCATATATCATAACAATTCATTCGAACCAACATAAATTCACATACAAATATTCATACCATATTGTTTACCAGTCAGTGTTCATGACATCCACTTTTATTATCATTATCCTTTGGCTATTTCATATCCCATTGACCTGTAGATTAGTGTATAGTAAAAAATCATACATATTTATGTATTTTCATCATGTAAATGCATTCAACCATGATCTCAATTCATTATCCATGTACAAACAACTTTAAATGTCAAAATTTTCAAGTTAGAAATAGATCGCATAATATCCCCATAATTCAATTAATGTTAACCATTCATAGAATTGACATTCACATAATAGATTTCATCATATCTATCATCATTCAAATAACGTTAAAAATTCATAGAATTTTCATTCACATAATCGATTGCATCATATCTGATCTAAAAATGAAGAAGACTTGTATTCTTGAAATTATTTGCAAGATTTAATTTATGTGTTAAAATGCAAATGGATCAATTTTGCAACACAAATTTTATAGAAATTACTCATTCAATATGAATATAATAGCAGCAATAAACAGTGAACAGAAAACACATAACACAACAAATGATAAAGGAGTTCACCCCTCTCTTGGGCTAAATCTCCTGGTCCATCTTCCAATGGATAATTTGTATTATTTTCTTAAAGTGCTCAAATATGTGCTTTACAATGCTCAAAATGCCAAATAGACAACTCCAATGGATTCAGAATGTCCAAAAACCCCTAGCTGGGCTTTTTCAGCACCTCGTTTGGCCAAAAATTGAAGAAGATAGGCTTCCTGGAAGTTCCCCTTCAAGCTTGTTGTCTCTGGATTGCCAAAATGCACCCTTGTTGGCTCAACCTAGCCCCAACGCGCTTTTATGTGGAAAAACTTAGAACCAGGAAAAAATGCACAATCGATACAAATTGTCGAACGATTACGCGCTGACCCTTAACCACCAAGGCCCATGGGCACATGGCCACCACATGATCGTGCATAATATAAATAGGGCTAAGGTTTAAACCACATATATAACCATAAGATTAAACCGCGCACATCCATAATGGTCACATGTTATATGTATAACCGTGCACATACCATAACGGTTACACAACACATATATATAACTGTGGGTTTAACCACCCATAATAATGGTCGTATGACAATACACATATAATCATGGGTTTAACCGCCCATAGCAATGGTCATATGAAAATACATATATAACCATGGGCCGAGGCTTAGACTTGGCCCAGTCCACGCCCCATTTCACATCATTGCAAACTCAAATAAATTTAAACACATACATATGTTAAGTAACACATGTGGGCATGCCGGTTGGGCAGCCCTTCCCAAGGCTTTACCCTGCCCGGAGGTCACAGGGTTGACTCCGGCCAACAACACAACTTTTAAACCAATATATAGGTGACAAGTGGCGGCCATTGATTGGGCCATGTGTCGCTATCCCATTCACTGCAAACAAGCCACGTCATATGCCAACTGTCCACACAACTTCCTGCCACATGTTGTACAGCCTACCATTTGTCGTACGGCTTGCCACGTTAGCATCCATACGAACTATATGGACTGTATAGTCAGCATCTCTTTTTTTGCCTGTTTGTTGTTTTGAACAGAACGTGATATCTCTTGCTCCCGACGTCTGTTTGAACCCAAATGAGTTGCAATGGGTTTGTAACGATGAGGCTTATGCTCTTGTTCGATTTGAAGTGATTCTGAGAGAATTTTGAGAAAAATTTGATCCCCTGGATCACACCTCCCCATTGGAAAACTTTTGGACCTCCAAAAGACTATTTTTAGTCTATCTGAAGATGAGGGTATAGTTCCCTCACCTTTCCAACCTCAATCCACTTGGCTTTGCTTGGATTTGTACCTTTAAGACCAACTCGAAGATAGTCCACATTTCCTCGTTTTGAATTTCACATTCTCCTGTCAAGGATTGTGTCTTCATGCAGTTTTGTAAGATATTCTGGGGAAAAATCATCTATAGAAGGAATTTGAGCATGCTCTCCTTGATCATCAATCAAAGGAGGCTCATACAATTTCAAATTCTCAACATTAACAACTGCATACATTTGCATATAAGGAGGCAAATCTAAATGGAAGGCATTGTTACCAATCTTGTCAATAATCTTAAAAGGACCATATTGAATTGGTTTCAATTTTTTACCTTCTTCTTTAAGCCTTTCCTTACTAATGTAAAACCAAACTTCATCTCCAACTTGGAAACTATGATCAACACGATGCTTGTCATGTCTCATCTTGTATTTGACTTGACTCTTTTCCAACTTCTCTTGCACCATTTGATGTATCAACTGAATTTGTTCAATGAACTTTTCTGCCCTATCAATGTCATATTGACCATCAATAGCAATATCCTTCCCAAAGATAAAATCTAAAGGAGATTTGGGCAAATAGCCAAAACATGCTTCAAATGGCGACGTTTGAGTGGAAGAGTGCTTAGCTCAATTGTAAGCATGTTGAATGTAGTGTAAATGCTCATCCCAAAGATTAGGATGCTTGCTGCAATAACCATGAATAAGATGCACCATTGTTCTATTTACCACTTCTGTCTAACCATCGGTTTGCGGATGAAAAGATGTGCTCTTTTTCAACTTGGTGTCCATAAGTGCCCATAAACTCAACCAAAAACTTCCAACAAATCGAGAATCCTGATCAGAAATAATGGATTTAGGCAATCCAAAATGTACCCAAACATTTTGAAAGAACATTTGTGTCATTTTCTCAACTGTAACCTACTTCTTACAAGGCATCAAAATACACATTTTTCTAAATTGATCAACCACAACATAAAGATAATCATGATTTCGTCGAGACATAGGTAGAACTCCTACAAAGTCCATATAAATACTTTCCCAAGGACGAGAAGGAACTGGAATTGGAGTATACAAACCCAACTTTCGAATGCTAGGTTTACTTGTGGCACATAACGAACATCCTCGTACATATCTTGAAACACTTTCATTCATTTTAGGCCAATAGCAGTACCTTTGCAAATTAGCCATTGTCTTGCCTACACCAAAGTGACCAGCAATAAGAGAAGAATGGGCTTCTCTTATTATGTTGATTCTTTCCCCCTGTGGAATACATAGCTTGACAAGATGATACAAAATATTATCATGCACATGGTAAGCCAATTCCTCAACATGGTTAGAATGGCACAAAG
>JASDQU010292030.1:0-11345 GCA_032191745.1 Picea mariana
ATAAACATACATGTAACTTTGTATCAGACCAAGTGCATCTTCATACATTGCCCATATTTTCAGCAACCTGGAACAAGCATCCTTCTTCAAATCTATCTCAGCCTCACGTGACTAACCCTTGTATCACATAGGGCCTCTCATGACAAGCGTCAGAAAACCCGCGAGGGTGCCTCGCGGGACACATGTATCCTAACTAGCGGGGGTCAGATAAATTAGGGTTTTCTAAGAAAACCCCTCGCACACCTGCAATCCCAAAACCTTCTCCTCCACACTCCTTTGTTGCCTCAGATTTGTCGTCTAATATTCACCAATAGATCACTTGCTCACTTAGAATATATTCAATAAACTTGTGTGTGTGAATCTATAAATGAGAGGATCCTTGGGGTGTATTTATACTTTTTCCAAGTACCTATTTCCTTAGCTTTAGGTCTGACCTATGCTTTCTTGTTACAACCACTTTAACCTTTAATTAATGACTTGTAACTTCTTGTTGCAACTGTTTAGGGGCTTCTTAACCATTATTCGGGGCTTTCAAGTTCATGAGGGCATAAATCTTCAACCGTGAGGAACTACGTGGTGTACCACCTACTGTTGGAAACTTCACAATGAGGACTATCCATCTATGAGTGTATTACATGCATTTTCATTGTCCTTCGTCTTTTTTTTTAGTCAAACAACTTTGGGCTTCATGACCACACCTTTGGGGCTTCTGTACTTATCCAAGGGTTGGCATCAATGACAACCAACTATCCAACAAGATGCCCTTTGTAACGTCCCTCGACCCCACACGCATGCACTACCCGCGCGGTGCACGCGATAACCTGCTCACTCGAGCCGGGAGACATCATAGGGAACTCACCAGGTAACACCCTTGTTACCTCACTGCGGAACTTACAGTACATACCCATTATTCTACTGAGTTATACTATATAATATTTACATATACTTGTATGCATAAATTCAAATCGAACTGCATGCAATTGCTCATTCACACACAGCCCTCTTGCGGAAGCTTTACGTATAACATGACAGAAAATACATACGATAACATACCATTTCATAATGAAATAATGACAACCTCTATAATGCATTATGTACATAAATATCCATAAACACACAAACAGTTATAAAGCATGAATTGTAGATAACCCATAATCAAACATGTTAAATAACAAAGTAACATGTCATTTTAATACACAATTGGTACTTATCTTTGGTATGAACGTCATCGACTGTGTGCAGACCTTCCACAAACCTCCCAGACTTAGACTACATTGTTCATCACTCTCAACAGTGAGTCACCCCCGAGCTGGGACTGAACTCCACCCGGGTAAAGGGATTCCTAACCAGGCTATGGCTCATGGACAACAGGAAAGATTTTGTCATGGTGCTCTCTCAACCAATAGCTTACAGTCCCTCATTCCTCATGTACCTGTCCACCCAAGGAAGTGTGCACCTTCTCTGCTCGACAGTCCCTCGGCTACACCACTTCCCTTCTAGGGCTTCAGCAACAGGCTAGACCGGAAGTCTCTGGGCACCGTAATTGTAGTTTAGCACCTTCAAGAAGTCGATCCATAGCAATCCTCTCACTTAGATAATTTCTCAAGGGCCTGACAACCCGCTTCTTCAATCTCTCACAGTCCTAACAACCCGCTTCTTCAATCCCACTCCCACGCTAACCAGCTACACGGACAGGAATAGTCATGGATATGGGTTCTAGTAGTGAAATGGATGTTCGAAGCTACCGGACTTGGAAAATGGAAAAATGTTCATGGAATCATGGTTGAATGATTTACAGAATGAAGGTAAGCAATCTTTCCCCAAAAATGATGGTCTGCCCCCTGTAAAAGTCTCGTAACAATGATTTTCTTCCCCCAACTAAGTTGAGTCCCGACAATAAGTATGCATGTCCCCAACTGGACACTTGTCACGCTGGAAGTTACTTTTGGCCACTTGTCCCTGACTTCAAGACTTGGGATAAAATAATTATCCTTACTTTATGTCTTAAGGAAATATTAATATAATATTCCCTTTTTGTCTTTCCCTTTGCCTAACCGGTGGAATTCAGTCCCCCTTCTCTTTTATCGTGGTCGGTCTGTGCGCAGCGATATATTTTATATTAATCATGATACATGTACAAAATAGGCACACTAGCCTTTCTCATTTAGGTGTTCTAGCCTAATTCCAAAACATAAGCATCCAGCTTATAATACCAGCTCACCAGCCTATAAATGCATATTATATACATAAAGGTTCGTTGACCTGAATACTACGTGCACTTTAGTTACTGCGCGTTGTATTCACTGACCTCAAGGTTGCACTCTCTTTAGTTACTGCGTGATGTATTCACTGACCTCAAGGTTGCGCGCTCTTTAGTTACTGTGTGCGCACCCCGCAATGTGAGCATTACAATACTTTACTGCGCAGTACCTTAGCGCACTATGCCCTGATAAATGCATTACCAAAATTATTCCAAAAACAGCTCACCAACTTAAGTATGCTTGTTTATATTTACAATTGGGTTCGGCCGAGGGATGTTACAATCCCCTCCCCTTATTTATGCATTGTCCTCAGTGCATCATGTACACTTATACAACAAAATACTAAGAATTCTCAAACAGATGCGGATATTCTACACGCATCGCATCCTCATGTTCCCAAGTAGCGTCCTTAGGACCGTACCAGGTCCATTGGACCTTTACAAGCCCTATGGCTCGATTCCAGAGTTGTTTGGTTTTCCAATCCAGAATGCGCACTGGCTACACTTTGAAAGCGCCTTCTTGCTCCACCTGAATCATATTCCAATCAATAACATGATTAGCATCAGGTATATATTTCTTTAACAATGATACATGGAATACATTATGAATAGACATAGATACAGGTAATGCAATCATATAAGCAACTGGACCAATCCTCTCTAAGATTTCAAATGGTCCACAAAATCTGGCTACCAACTTGGCACAGCTTCCCAGTTTCAGGGAACTCCTGTTAGCTTTTACTTTTAGGAAAACATGATCACCCACTTTGAATTCTCTATGGATTCTGTTTTTATCAGCATAACTTTTCTGCCTGTCTTGGGCAGCTTTCAAATTCTGCTTATTTTTTATCATTTGATTCTCCATCTCCCTGAGCAACTCTGGCCCAACTATTTTTCTATCAGTTGGATTATCCCAGCTTACTGGAGTATTGCACTTTCTACCGTAAAGTGCTTCAAATGGGCTCATCTTCAATGATGCCTGATACCCATTGTTGTAAGTGAATTCTACCAAGTGTAGGTAGTCTTTCCATTTCGATGGTTTGTCCATCACATACATTCTAAGTATGTCCTCGATCACTCTATTCACCCTCTCTTTCTGTCCATCAGACTCGGGATGATAAGTTGTACTAAAGTTCAGAGTCATTCTGAATCCTTTGAACAACCCCTTCCAGAAATTTGAGGTGAATTTTAGGTCTCTGTCTGACACAATTGTTTTAGGAATTCTGTGCAATCGCGCCACTTCTTTTATGAAAATCTCAACAACATTGGTTGCCTTATGAGTAATTTTTAGTGGAATGAAATGGGAGGCATTTGTAAGATTGTCCGCCACTACCATGATTGAATCATGTAGTTTGGTTGTTCTGGGTAATCCTGTAATAAAATCCATTGTTACTACTTCCCACTTCCATTCAAGAATGGTTAAGGGTTGCAGCAACCCTGCTAGGTGCCTGTGCTCAACTTTAACTTTCTGGCAGTCCATGCATCTAGCGATGTATTCAGCAATTTCTTTCTTCATACCTAGCCAAAAGTATTGGCTTTTGACCGCTGCTATGATTTTCTGATGTTTGGGATGCCCTGCATAAGGGACATTATGCATGTCATGCAAAATCATACATTTCAAGTTTTGGACATTTTGTACAAAAATCCTATTCTTGTGCAGCAGTATTCCATCTACTCCCAACTTGTAACTATCCAATTTTTGTGGTATCTCACCTTGTTGTAGCTTTGCTACCAATTCTCTGTAATGCAAGTCTGCATTCGCAGCTTCCCAAATTTTTCTTTTAATATCAGTTTGATACATGCTAATGGTTGTAGCATGTATTTCATGCACCCTCCTGCTGAGTGCATCAGCCACTTTATTCTCTTTTCCTTTGATATGTTTTATATCAAAGTCATATTCACTTAGAAACTCCAAACACCTATTTTTCCTAGCATTTAGATTTGGCTGATCAAATAAATATTTTAGACCATTGTGGTCTGTTCTTAACTCGAACTTTCTTCCCATGAGGTATTGTCTCCATTTCCTCAAGGCATGCACTATGGTTTCCAACTCCAAATCATGTGTGGCATAGTTTCTTTCATGTTCCTTTAACTTCATGGATTCATAACATATCACAAATCCATTTTGACTGAGGACTCCTCCAAGTCCATCCTTACATGCATCTGTGCATACGATAAAGTCTTGGTTTGGATCTGCAATCCTTAAAATTGGAGCACTTGTTAATAATTGTTTCAAGTGTTGGAAACTCTTTTCACAATCCAATGTCCACTGAAACTTCACACTTTTTCTTTGCAAAAAAGTAATTGGGTGTGCTATCTTTGAGAATCCTCTAATGAATATCCTATAGTAACATGCAAGGCCTATGAATGATCTGACCTCAGTCACATTCCTTGGTTTTGACCATTCCCTAATGGCTTCAATCTTTTCAGGGTCCATGGCTATCCCTTCCTTGGAAATGATATGCCCCAAATAATGAATTTGCTCCTGATAAAATGAGCGCTTGCTCAATTTGGCATACAACTGATGCTCTCTTAATACTTGCAACACCATCCTCAAATGACGTTCATGCTCTTCTTCTGACTTAGAATATATAAGTATGTCATCGAAAAAGACAATGACAAACTTATCCAAATATTCTTGGAAAACACCATTCATTAAGCACATGAAAACAGCAAGTGCATTTGACAACCCAAATGGCACCACTGTGAACTCATAATTACCATAACTTGTCCTAAAGGTGGTCTTATTGATATCTTCCTCTTTAATTTTTACTTGGTGGTATCCTGATCTGAGATCTATTTTTGAAAATATCTTTGCATCCTTCAACTAATCAAAAAGATCATCAATCCTAGGCAAAGGATACTTGTTCTTAATATTCACTTTATTCAAATGTCTGAAATCAATGCACAATCGTAATGTTCCATCTTTCTTTTTCACAAATAAGACTAGTGCACCCCAAGGTGATACACTTGGGCATATATATCCCTTTTTCAGAAGTTCTTCAAGCTGCATTTGCAACTCCTTCAATTCTGGTGTACTCATTTTGTAAGGTGTCTTTGACACTGGAGCTGCTCCCAGTGTCAGATTTATAGAAAAATCAATGTCTCTCTTTGGGGGTAATCCTGGAACTTCCTTGAATACATCTTCAAACTCTTTCAGGACTGCATAATCCTCCAAATTTGGCACCTTGTATTTAGGTGTCTCCCCCATATGAGCTGCAAATATTTGACATCCTCTTCTATAACATTTCTTCAGCTACAATGCTGAAATTTCTCTAACGGTTACCGCTCTGGGAATTCCTTGCACTTTCCTTTGTTTCCCTTCTTCATCCAAGCAAGTGAATTCTTTTTTACGACAGTCTAGAAGAGTATGATATTGGTCCAACCAATCCATCCCAATTAGACAGTCATAAGAACCTAAAGGTAAGATATTCAAATATGCTTGGGTGTTTAGCCCATTCATGCTCATAAGACATGACTTAACCATCTCATTTACTTTTCTTTTGGCTTGTGTAGCCAACTGTACTAACCAATATTTCTCATGTTTTCTTCTTGGCAATTGCAAACTTTCTACCATCTTAGGATCTATATAAGTATGACTAGCTCCTGAATCAATTAAAATAGTAATTGTGTGGTTGTTAATCATACCTTCCACTTCAATCATGTGTGATGGATACTCTGCTTGCTTGTTATCCAGGGCTGCATAGATCCTTGGCACATTTCAGCCCATGTCCCTCATTGTTTCAGCTTGCTACACATTGTGAACAATCCTTCCTGTTTCACCTCTATGAGGACAATTTCTAAACCTATGATCTCCTTTACAACCCCAACATTGCATGGGTGGCTGCCATGGCCTTTGAATTCTTGTGTCAATCGTTCTGGGTTCTCTAAGAATTTGTTTCTCTTTGTGGATTATTTCTAAAGAATGGTGGCTTATACCCCTTCTTCCTCTGATCCACCTTGAATTTATTTTTGTCTTCCCAAGCCTTTTGGAAAGTTGGCCTTGTTTTTTGTTGATCATATAGGCATTTAGCTCTCCTAAGGGTCTCTTCCAAAGTCTTAGGATCATCATACTGTATTTTTTCACTGATAAATGTTGGTAGTCCACTCAAATACCTTTGAATTTTAATTGTCTCATCTTTGATGAAAGAGACATACTTCATCAGTTCTAGAAATCTTCTTTCATATTCATCTATGGTCATACTTCCAAGTTTGAGTTCAAAGAACTCTTTCATTTTATTGTCATAATATCTCTTGGTCAGGTATTTCTTCTCAAAATACTTCTTCAATTCCTTCCAAGTAACACTTTTCTCTTTAAGGTGTCGCACCTGCACGAGTTGATCCCACCACATGGATGTTTTTCCTTTGAGTTGATAGATGGAAATTATGCCTTCTGCATGAGAAGAATAGTTATGCAATTGAAAATACTTCATCATGCCCAGCAACCATGTTTATGCATCTTCATCGTTTTTGTGTTCACCATCAAATGTAGGAGGTTTTATTTTGTTCATTTATCCTTGTAGCTCATCCCTCCTAGACTTCTTATGTTGTCTGACAGGAGATGGACTTGTACGGCTACCTGCTCTTTTATTGGAATGCCTCTGGGAGTGGTGTTTTATACTAACACTTTTTGTGCTTCTTTTCTCATCCGAATGTCCATGATTCCCAGATTTGCTTGTGCCACCCTCCTTGTCCAATTTCTTTTCTATTATGTTCAATCCCTTCAATAACTTCACGTTGAAGTCATCTTGTTGTTCCATGGATTTCATGAGTTTTTTCATTATCAGCTTTATGACTTTGGACATCCTTTTGCAAATTTTTAATGGTCTCTACCATATTCAGGTTTTCATCTCTTTCCTCTCCATGCCCATTGGAGTTTGTTCCTTCAATGTCCAAATGAACATTCATCCCTCTGCTCTCGTTTTGCTGGCTAAAATCTCCATGTGCCTCTTCCATTCTTATGGATTATGTACTGAACTGAACTGATCTAGTTGTTGTCAATTCTGCAAAATGTGTAGCCATCAAAGCTTATCAGGCTAACTAAATCCACAATTCTAGAATAATACGAACCATCTTGGTTCAATCTACACCTCAAAATTATTTCGTCTGAGTTCCAGGTGTTATCACCATGACAACTTTTAGACAGAACTCAATTTCACGAATTTTAGCATGAACTACATCATCACCAAAATCTTGACGTCACTCATTTCGTTAAGTCAAATTCACCATTCGTGGGGTGGACGACGGTTAGTCATATCACCCTATTTCACTAGTTTGGTACTTCACAGCTTCATGAAGTCTAGCGAACATCGTCATAACGAACTCACATGGCTTAATCATTTAAAAGGGATTAACCGTACATGGCATCCCACTGCACTTGTGTGAAAATCTATCAGGGATTCATCATTGGAACTCTATAATTACCAATTCCTGAGTTTGGAAGCATCATCTTATCCATAATTGGAATAGTCTTCCAATTTTTCTCTGCTTTCTGATTTCTGTAGTAAAATTTTTGTGTCTGGAAGAATTGGGCGCATGGATAAAGCTATATCCAGCAAGACGGGTTACTCCAGCAACATGAAAGACTTTCCTGCGAATAAAAAAGAAAGGGTAGTCGCGCGCATCTTAGCGACTAAGTTTCTCAAGGAACGTGTCGCAGACTCTAAGTCGGAAGTCAGCCTAAATCCTTTCATGAGGGATCTAGTCATCAACAGCAGAGTTGTTAAGAAGAAACGGAGCAAGCAACCGAAAAAGGAAGCCGTAACTGAAGCGGCTGAAATTTTTGGAGAGAATCAGCGTGTCTGGCTTGATACTTTACAGGAGGAAATAGCTAAGTTGAAATGAGTCCTCTCATAGACTTAAGTACATTTTAGCAACTTTTGGACAGAAGGTAACAAACGTAAGGGACTCTGGAGGCGATAGACCTAATCTTATCGATCCCTTTTTGTAACCTCATACTATTTGTAGAATTAGGCAGAAATCCGATCATTTTCAAATTCTACAAACGTATCTGCCCTCTACGCAGAAAGACTTTTTGTAAATTTTGAGATTAAATGAGTATATATATATATATATATATATATATATATGACTATTTAAGGACTATACATGACAGATTCAATCTAGTGGTGTTATAAGTCTGTTTTTACTTTTAGTATGCGTTCTTGAAAGCTTGTATTTTACTTTTATTTTGTTTGGAATCGGAGGAAGTAAAACCCTGAATTCATCTTTGAGATGTTCTCAGCTTTAGTAGTTTAGACTGTATTTATTTTTTCTCAAACCATTCTGAATTCATTTTAATTAATGTTCTGTCTCGGTTATGTGTTTCTTCGCACCTTTATCCACTATACATTTATTCTTCGTTACGCCAAAAACTTGCGCACACCCATAAAACTCTTTTGTGTTTTGCAACACCGCACCCACTATATGTGCCATTACTAAGTGTGTATATCGCGCAAAGCTTAATATAGTGTATGTGTTCGCTCACTATATCCTTCTGCGCTACATCACAATTTCACCATGCGCACTTGTATGCTAACATTTTCCCGCATAGTGCCCAAAATTTACCATGGACGCTCTGTGACCTTGGTAAACCGGCCATTTCGAGATTAATCTTCCATGAATGTTCAATTCAACTGAACCTTTTTGGCCCATTCAGACTTAGTGTTGGAACCAAGAAGCTCTGATACCGAAATGTAATGCCCCCCGACCCCACATGCACGCACTACCCGCGCGGTGCGCGCACTAACCCGCTCACTCAGAGACATCACAGGGAACTCACCAGGTAACACCCTCGTTACCTCACTACGGAACTTACCGTACATACCCAGTATTCTACTGAGTTATACTATATAATATTTACATATACTCGTATGAATAAATTCAAATTGAACTGCATGTAATTGCTCATTCACACACAGCCCTCTTGCGGAAGCTTCACATATAGCATGACAGACAATACATACGGTAACATACAATTTCATAACAAAATAACTACAACCTCTATAACACATTATGTACAGAAATATCCATAAACACACAGACATTTATAAAGCATGAATTGTAGATAACCCATAATCAAACACGTTAAATAACAAAGTAACATGTCATTTTAATACACAATTGGTACTTATCTTTGGTATGAACGTCACCGACTGCGTGCAGACCTTCCATGAACCTCCCATCCTTAGACTACACTATTCATCACTCTCAATAATGAGTCACCCCCGAGCTGGGACTGAACTCCACCCGGGTAAAGGGATTCCTAACCAAGCTATGGCTCATGGACAATAGGAAAGATTCCATCACGGTGCTCTCTCAACCAACAGCTTACAGTCCCTCATTCCCCATGTACATGTCCCACCCAAGAAAGTGTTCACCTTCTCTACTCAACAGTCCCTCGGCTACACCACTTCCCTTCCAGGGCTTCAGCAACAGGCCGGACCAGAAGTCTCCAGGCACTGTAACTATAGTTTAGCACCTTTAGGAAGTTGATCCACAACAATCCTCTCACTTAGAGAATTGCTAACAGGCCTGACAACCCGCTTCTTCAATCTCTCACGGGCCTGACAACCCGCTTCTTCAATATCGCTCCCATGCTAACCAGCTACACGGACAGGAATAGTCATGGATATGGGTTCTGGTATAGTGAAATGGATGTTCGAAGCTACCGGACTTGGAAAATGGAAAAATGGTCATGGAATCATGGCTGAATGATTTACAGAATGAAGGTAAGCAATATTTCCCCAAAACTGATGGTCTTCCCCTTGGAAAAGTCTCATAACAATGATTTTCTTCCCCCAACTAAGTAGAGTCTTGACAATAAGTATGCATGTTCCCAACTAGACACTTGTCATGCTGGAAGTTACTTTTGGCCACTTGTCCCCGACTTCAGGACTTAGGATAAAATAATTATCTTTACTTTATGTCTTAAGGAAATATTAATATAATATTCCCTTTTTGGCTTTCCCTTTCCCTAACCTGTGGAATTCAATCCCCCTTCTCTTTTATCGTGGTCGGTCTACGCGCAGCGATATATTTTATATTAATCATGAGACATGTACAAAATAGGCGCACTTGCCTTTATCATCTAGGCATTCTAGCCTAATTCCAAAACATAAGCATCCATCTTATAATACCGGCTCACCAGCCTATAAATGCATATTATATACATAAAGGTTCGCAGACTTGAATACTGCGCACACTTTAGTTACTGCGCGTTGTATTCACTGACCTCAAGGTTGCGCGCTCTTTAGTTATTGTGCACTGTATTCACTGACCTCAAGGTTGCACGCTCTTTAGTTACTGCGCGCGTACCCCACAATGTGAACATTACAATACTTTACTACGCAGTACCTTCGCGCACTATGCCCTGATAGATGCATTACCAAAATGATGTCGAAAACAGCTCACTAGATTAAGTATTCTTGTTTATATTTACAATTGGGTTCGGTCGAGGGATGTTACACCCTTAATTCCATTTTTTCCACCACTCAATATGCAGGTTCACCTCAATTCATAAGGCCTATCAATCTCAAGCAGCTAATGAATTTATCATGATCTGCAGAAGATCGAATTGATCTACATCTGTGTAATTTGAATTTCAGTCTCCTTTCTAGAGTTTCTTAGCATGTATGGACAATATTGAGTCTAAGTAATTATATAACGTGCACGTTGAATTCGAATATAAGGTAAATTATATTCACCCTGCTATGAATCATCAAATTTTGTGGGGGTGGTGCATGGGTCATCGGATATGCTTTGGAGGTGCCAGATATGACATCCTATGCACCACCCTAGTGTTCTGCGTAGAAAGGTGGATATTTATGTTTGATGAGAAGTTGTATGTTACAAGAAGCACAGACAACGATGTACTCTGTAAGTGCACCACCCCCAGCATTTGATGTTGCGTAGCAGGGTGGATATTTTTGTTTGACGAGAAGTTGTATGTTACAAGAAGCACAGACAACAATGTACTCTGTAAGTGCACCACCCCCAACATTTGATGTTGCGTAGCAGGGTGGATATTTATTTTTGACGAGAAGTTGTATGTTACAAGAAGCACAGACAACAATGTACTATGTAA
>JASDQU010292031.1:0-14365 GCA_032191745.1 Picea mariana
ACAATACCTCATCCAGCTCCTGTAATAGCATTTCTGTTGCGTGAGACTAGGACATCCTGTTCTGGTTTAGAAAGAAGATCCGACTAAAGATAGGACTCAGATACACATTGTAACTTTTGATATATTGTATCGAAGGGATTCCCTCTTTAAATACGGAGAAATCATCATTCGAAGATCCAAGTTTTATGTATTGAAAAGCTTCAGAGAGAGAGAGACGTGTACTTCATTTTCAGACTGTAACATGATATTTTGATAGATGAATAAAAGACTTCTTTGAGTATCTTTCTCTAGCTTTCCCGTTCCAGGGGAATCTTGTGAGAAGGGAGGGCCCACCTTCTTCACTAGATTCACCCGTTAGTACAGAGTGTGTTAGTATAATCTCTGTTTATGAGTGATTAACTTCCATATGATGAAACACTACTTTTAATGAATTCCGCTTTGCTGAAACACTACTAAACTCTGTCTTAGTTTATGGAATGAATTTTGTAATTATTTTTATTAGCAATCTTGTGTGATGATTTTATGAGGCTAGCCAGAGATTGGGTTAAGGGTTCCTGCTCAGAAAGGAAGGAATCAGAACATCCTGTTCTCTATAGATTTCAATTACTTCTGTAAGTGTGCTAGCCAGAGATTGGGTTAAGGGTTCCTTCTCAGAAAGGAAGGAATTAAAACATCCTATTCTCAATAGATTTCAATTACTTCTGCAAGTGTGCTAGCCAGAGATTGGGTTAAGGGTTCCTGCTCAGAAAGGAAGGAATCAGAACATCCTGTTCTCTGTAGATTTCAGTTACTTCTGCAAGTGTGTTAGCCAGAGATTGGGTTAAGGGTTCCTGCTCAGAAAGGAAGGAATCGGAACATCCTGTTCTCTGTAGATATCAATTATTTTTCACAAGTGTGCTAATCAGAAATAGGGTTAAAAGTTCCTGCTTAGAAAGGAAGGAATTAGATGACCTTGTTCTCTGCTAGATAGATTTAATTTCCCTTGCATCACTGTTTTCATGAAGCAGTGTTAATCAGAATTGGAATACTGAAGTTTCTGTTGAGAGTAAGGGTCCTGTTCTCTGGTTGCAGAATAACTGTTCTTTCCTGTTGCAAGTATTATTTTAATGTAATCCAGCATTCCTTAGATTAATCTTTATCTGCAATAGGTAGGTTTCTTTTCAGTGATTTAATTCAGAGCTTCAGTTCATTCAAAGAAAGTGTGATTAGTATAGTTTCTTTTATGACAACCTTAAGTTTCTTTTGGAATTGAGCATATATAGTGCGTGGTTATCTTTGAAATAAAAAGACTTCCCTGGGTTGATAATTTATGTATCACTTGGTTGTTTGAAATTAATTAAGCAATTATAGTGACCAACAAAGGTTATCCCAGAACTTGGTCAAGGGCCAATAATGCTCCAACCCTTGGTGGTGACACGGTGAGGAAATCCAAACTACAAGCTTCCAAATCGACAAATGGTAGCGTAAATTCGCACTATGTCACTCTTTTGCTAAGCTATGCATTTTTCTCCTTATAAAATAACATAATGGGTTGCTTCCCCCCTTTTTTCTTCTTTATAGCTGGACGAAGAAGTGACAGTTGTGTCGCATTGACAATTGTCAGTTTTTCACCTTTTTTTTTTGTGTTTCTTGTGTGTTGTACGTTTCTACCTGTTAACATCTCTCATGCACGCATTTCTTTCCATCCCTAATTTTTGTGTAGCGCACTGTTCTATCCTAGCAGTTCTATTCTATCAAAACCCTTCATGCACGTCAATCTATTTTTCTTTTTATCTCCTTTTTATTTTTTATGGTTTTCCTTATTTTTCTTCTTTTTATTTGCTTTTAACATTTTCTCTCCCTTACTTATACTATAATACATTATATACATATCTTCTTATTACGCAATAACTTTCTAAGTACTAGGAGGTTGGTTGTCCCTATATAGTTTCAATCGACTCCTATTGATCATTCATTTGAGTTCTGCACCTACTAAATCTTTCAATTGTACAAGTCCCCCCTTTGTGACAGTATTCACTTCATATGGTCCCAACCAATGCATTCTGAATTTTCCTGGATGTTGAAGAAAATTACTGTCATACACTAAGACTAGGTCTCCCTCCTTGAAACTCTTCCTTTTAATATGTATTTCATGCCAAGATTTATCCTTTGATTTATGTACTTCTTGGTGAAATACTACTAGAATCCTATATTATTCCATCTCCATCAGTAGACTTAGCCTTTCTTGTACTCCACCTCGTTCTGTCATGCTGGTTATTATTGCTACGCGCACACTAGGTACCAAAAATTATAATGGCACCACTACTTCTTTTCCATACACCAACCTGAATGGTGTCTATCATGTCAACTTTTTTCATGTAGTCATGTATTCCCATAATACTTCTGGTATCTTCAAGTCCCAATCATCCCTATTGACATTGTAAATTTTTGTCAATGCATTCTATAGGATCTTATTAAAGGATTCCACTGTTCCATTTTCTTGAGGGTGATATGGTGCACTCTTTTGATGATAGACTTCAAAATCCTTAGTCATATCTTTGATAGTACTATTGATGAAGTGAGTGCCTTGGTCACTCATCAAAATCCCTGGGCATCCAAATCTAGGGATCACTTTCTCAAACATGAAGTGTGTTGTTGTCTCTCTGCTGCAATCTTTTACTGGTGCTTCTTATTCCCATCACATTCAGTAACCTGTCGCAGTAATGATATACCTTGCTCCTGACATCCTTTTCGGTGGATTAATTGGTCCCACAAAGTCTATTTACCATTTTTTGAATACTTGAAAGGTTACTTGTGGTCTTAGGGGAATCTCATTCTGTCTGTTAGGTTTACCAACTCTTTGGCATACATCACATCTCTGGCAGTAGTCCTTTTCATCTCTGTGAATGGTCAACCACCATAGTCCTGCATGCAATACCTTTTGCGCTGTATCTTTTCCTGCATAGTGTCCTCCAATTATTCCCTCATGAGCCTCTACTAAAATCCTAGGCATCTCATGTTCTAGGACACATCTTCTCATATTGTTGTATGTGCCCATCTTGTTTAGGTGTCTTGCAATCAATTGATAGTATGCAGCTCTGACTACCATATTTTTCTTCTGCATGGTGTTAAATTCTTATGGTGCAGTCCATGCACTCAAGTATTCAATGATGTAAACAAAATATTCATCAACTACTTGGACTGAAAATAACTATGCATCAGGGAATTTGTCCTCTAAATTTGTATGTTCCTCTCCATTGGTGATCCTCGATAGGTTATCGGGTCCTTCATTCAACTTCCCTGGTTTGACTATCACTTCAAAGTCAAATTCATGAAACAACAGTAACCATCTACAGATTCTCCCCCCCCAACACTGGCTTGTTGACTAGGTATTTGAGGGTTGAATGGTCTGTAAACATTTTAAAGTGTTTCCCAAGTAAATAGTGTCTGAAATTTTGCAGTGCATATACCATTGCTAGGCCTTCTCTTTCTGTAGTATTGTAGTTCTAATATGACTCTGACATTTTTCTTCTTGAAAATGCTATAGGATGGTATAACTCTCCTACTCCTGGTTGCGCCATAATAGCTCTAAGTGATATGGTTGATGCATCTACATGTGCATGAAATGTCTTTTCTCAATCTGGGAATACTAGTATAAGTGTTTACCATCTTCTCTTTTAAAGTGTCCAACCCTCACTAAAAGTCCTCATTCCACTGAAATTTACTATCTTTCTTCAACAATTTCTCCATCGGCGCAGTGATCTGCACATACCTTTTTATGAATTTATTGTAGTAGCCTATGTGTCCCAATGTTTATCTTAACTGGAGTACTGATTTTGGTGGTGGTAAATAGACAATCACTACAATCTTGGAAGGATATAATAGCAAGCCTTGTTTTCACACTATATGGCCCAATAGTATTCCAAATGGTGTCCCAAAAATTCACTTCTTGACATTCAATGAGATTTGACACTGCCTACATCTTTCCAACATCAGCCTCAACACTTCAACATGGTATTTTAATAGACTATATATGGTCCAATCATCCAGATACACTTCTATAAATGGATGGATGAATTCTTTGAATGCAGCTATGACTACTCTTGAGAATATTGTTGGTGAATTCTTCAGTCCAAAAGGCATGATAGTGTACTGGTAGGATCCCCATTATGTGGAAAAAGTGGTGTTGTACCTGTCTTATGGGGCTATCTTAATCTGATGTTATCTTATGAATCCATATGTGAATGAATATGCTTTCTGGCCTCCTACATTCTCTAATACCTCATCTGTGAAAGGGTGGGAAATGGGTCATGTGGGAAAGAATCATTCAGCTTCCTCAGATCACCACATATCCTTATGCCTCCTTTCTTATTCTCTTGAACTACCATAGGGATTATCCATTCTGATTTTTCTACTAGTTCTACGATTCCAGCTTCCAACATTCTGTCAATTTCTGCTTTTACTTTCTTCTTATATATTGGATTCATTCTATATGGTCTTTGTCTGACTGATATAACCTTAGGTTTGAGAGGTATCTTCATCTCTTCTATATCTCCTACTATTCCTTTCATCTTTGTAAATTTTGTTGGGAATATGTCACTATACTCGTGCAACAACTTTGTTATTCTTTCTATTGTTTGTTCATCCCAGTAGTCTCCAATACTTGCCGTTTTGGGATTATCATTTGTCTCAATATTTAATTTCTTCACCTAGATTGGTGTAGAAAATAATTTTGATTCCAAATATGGACCTTCCACCTCTCTTTATCCTTCAATTTATGTAATTTGAATGTTGTGTAGGTCAGATTCATCTGGTGCTTCTTCCTGCACATGATAGCATGACAATAGTTCTTTCACTGTCTGTCTATTATGTTGTTGATACTCTGTTATAAGTTCAAACTATAGTTCCTTAATAAATATCACCCATCGGATTTGTTTGAGTGTTGAATTGATGTTGGGGTTCTCATGTTCAAATGAGAAAGTGACTATAAAATTCTTTTGTAATGTTGTCCATTCTACAGTGCCTCTATGCAGTTCCTGGTCTACATACCAGTTTGTTGGAATTCCTTCCAATGTGTGAATGAAGTGATGAGGCCATTCTTCTGGTGGTGTCATTCTCCATAGTGTTATGCACTTCTCCAAGTGTTCTGTTGGTGTCCCCTATCCATCATATTTCTGCAGTTCATTGCTTCCCTGTTCTACATCGAATCTAATGCGCAGTAATCGCTTACATTGGTACTAGTCCTTGATTGTCTCTTTGTGCACACCCCGCCATATTGCAGGTGTTTCCTTGAGTTCTATGTCTAGGGCTAAGAGCCTATGATTTTTTAACACTTCATCTTCATATCTTTTTAGGAATTCTTCTAAGTCATTCACCCCATGAAAACTGGGAGGTTCTCTGATTTTTGTACCCACCCATCTTACTACAAAGTCTATTCTTGTGCACCTTCTTGTGGATACTTCATGTAATCTCTGTTGGAAATTCTCCAACCCCGTATCTGAGTCTGAAGCACAGGATGTGATACTTCTCCAACTGAGTACCCCATATGCATTTGGATTCGCATAATCTTCTTCTCGCACGGTGGTTCTGTATAACTGGTTGATTTCCTCAAGGTCTAAGCAAGTGGGTTCTACAAACCTTTCTCCTTCTGATGGGTCTAATGGCCCAACAAATATGTATTATCTTGAACCAAATGTCATATTTCTTGTCTTCAAATTGATTATTTCCTAGTTTTCAAATGCCCAATCCAAGCAAAGAAATGATGGATAAGGTGTTATTCCATCCAATATTTCTATCACTTCAAAATTAGCTTTAGTGCACACTCCATCTAGATCTACTGTCACACCCTTTAGCCTTCCAAATGGAAGAAATCTGTGTTGATTTATTAGTTTCAATTGGATAGGTGAGTAGCCTAATGTGGGATCCCCCATACATTTCTATGTCTTCTTGGGTAACACATATATTTCAGAGCCTAAATCCAATATAATATCCCCCCTGTTGAAATCTCCAATGTTGGCATTCATTCTGAAATCTCTACTTGTAGTCCTCCTTATATGCAAGTGATTAACTGTTTTCTTCTCTAGCTTTCCCTCTACATCCGTGTTACAAATTTATACCACATTTTGTAATACTTTAACAGATGATGGATCATTTAGTAGTTTAACACAGGATTTTAGAAAAGCCTTTATGGTACTTCCTTGTCCTAGGGGTTGTGCTTCATTAGTCTGATTCAATGATGAATGCATATCGTACGTTGTTATGTCCTGAGTATGCTACAAAATTGATGTAGATGCAATGTCTAGCTTCAAGAATTCTTGTTTGGATTGCTTGAATGTCTCCTTTTCATTCTGTGCATCAAAATTCTTCTGTGGCTCAACATTCTTCTTCACCCATTGGTGTTGTGTTGGATCTTGTCTTATTTCCTCATCTCTTTTTTTATCTCCTCCACGTGTAACTATGTTGATATTTCTTCCATCATCCATTGCTTTTGTAGAAATACATTGGAAATTTTGATTGTTCTAATTTCTCCTTTCCTGGATCTTCCCCAATAGTGTCAGATAGTCTTCTGTGTCATGGTCTGATGCACGAAAATACATACATGTCACAAGTGGAAGTGGGCATTCTCTTGCATAGTGTCCTACTTGTTGACAGTTATGGAATACCACCAGTTCTCTACCTCTTCCAAAGCCTCCTATACCCCATCCTCCACCTTTGTAGCCAACTCGATCTCCTCGCAGAACATTGTACTAAGGCACCTAATTATACTGTGCAAGATTATACTATGGCTATGTGGTATTGTATTGTGGCTGCACAATGTTATATTGTTGTGGTGCAATGTTATATGGGGCTAGTACTTGGTTAAAATATGGTGCAGCTTGGCCTGTCATCATTTCGGCCTGCACCCTATAGGTGTATGATGTTCTTTCCCTCATCATCTCCATTGTCCTACAATCTTTGTCATCACGGACCACTGCCTTTCAAAAGTTGCAATATGAAATATTAGGCACTATATGGTATTTCAACATCATTGGACAATGATATGGATCATGCCCCTGTGTATTCAAGATCTCAAATCATAGTCCTCCTGATGGAAAAAGGTTTGGTAGTTCTTTTTCCATGTACTACGTGAAATCTAGGCATTCATTCTTGTGGTGCCCTTCTATCCTACATGTGGTACACCAAACAACTTCTCTTTTTTACTTACTCCTGTTCTGGTTTAGTTGAAATGTTAAATTTTTCATATTCTCCTTCAAATCCTCTATTGTTGGATCTAGGTTTTGATATTGGTTCTCTTCTAGTTGTAAGTCTTCCTGTAGACCCTCTGCCTGAGTTTGAAACTTTTGTTGTGTCAAAGGGTATTTCAAGTGTGGTAGCAGAGAATTCATAAATAGATGTCTATGCTTCATATCTGTCATGACATACTTTAGCTTTCCCTTCAATCATTTGAATCTCTAGTCAATCTCCTAGACATATTACCTTGGTTTATGTCTGACCTCTATCATCTCATTCATGTACTGATCCTATAAATTAGGATTATGGAATTCATTTACCAACAACTTCTTGTCATCTACAATCATTCTGGTTGTTCCTGGTGTACTATTTGCATCTAATCTCATGTACCAATCTAGTGCGCGGTCTCTTAGTGTGACAACTAACTGCAAAAGTTTTGTATCCTCATCTATGATCTGCTTTTCTTCCTAGATATTTTCACAGATGAACATGTTCTTCTCAGGTTCCTTAGATGCCTCTACCTTGAATTTCGATAACTTGATGGTGGGATCATGTCCTTCCATCCTGAATGATGAACTACTATCTCCACGCAGTGTATATCCTTGACTAATGCTTCCTGAACTTGCTCCCCTAGTTTATTCTCCCTCTGTAGATGTACTTCCTACTGTGTGTCTTCCACTTAAATTCGATTGTCTAAATGGTGGTGTTCTTTCTGGTGTATTAGCCGCACATGGGTTTATGGGTTCCACACTGACACTGATATGGATAGGATTTCTACCTTCGATTCTTTCCCTTGTACCTCTTGTCTTCCTTTCATATGTCGTGTGCAGGATTTCCTCAATCTACTCCACAACCCGAAGATCCTCTACCTCTTCTTCATCACTTTCCAAGCCTTCCCTTATGGCTATGGCTCTCTTCTTATTGTTCATCTTGTATTGGTAGGGTGCTCCACTGCACATTCTTCCAGTTGTTGCCATGATATTCTTGATCTGTTCTTTCTCCATCATGATTGGATCTAAGGCCTCCTCCTTCTTTCCTTTAATCATCTCTTCTTCCATTTCTTCGGCTCTTGTCAGTGCTTCCCCCCTTCCCACATGCACACAGGGAAGTTTAGTTGTCTAATGCCATTATCATTACACCTTTGTCATAGAGTAAAATATTGATGGAAGTATACAACAATCCGATATACCTACCTCTAGGTCCCTTTAGGAACTCTTGCTCTGCTGCACTATAAGACTTCGCAATATCTACTGCAAATTCTCTGATAAATCCAACAATAATGTTGTCTAACTAGAAATCTATTGTGCCCATAAATTTATTGCCAACTTGTTGTAACTGCACGATCTACACATAATTCCACTCTAGATGTCTAATCTAATTTGTAGGGTGGTTGTCTTTAAACCTCAATATCCACTTCTGCAACACATGTGGGAAATCACAGAAAAATACTTCATGCAAGTCACTAAATATGTATTTGTCCAAATATTTGCACGGTGTTCACTTTGGGTTTATGTTATCTTTCTGCACAAATTCCAGTTCTTTTGTTTTCAACCATATCTCGATCTCTTCCTTCGTTGGTTTCCATGGTCTAAACATCTGCTTTTATATTCTCATTCTTTTAGCATTTCCTCACCGGATATAACATTTTTTTCAAGATTCTTCAACGGATCTCATTCACTCAATCTCATTTTGTTCCAACCGAAAACGAAACCATTTGTTGGTTGTTTATTTCCTCTAACTACCATATTGGGGCTGAACCAGGTTCATACCTACCATGGTTTCCAACAAAACCCCTTTAAAATTATCGGCTCCTCTGGTAAAACAGAAGGCAACATAGTACAAAGAGTGCATTGCATAGTCTCACCCGAGATAGTTCTATTGGTGGCTAAAATGCTCAAGTGCTTGTAGCCTGGGAATGAGTGGGAATCTATGATTAAAATCTGTGACCTTCATTTGTTACTTTAACATTCATCTTATATTGAATATCCTTTCATTATTATTCATGCATGTAAAATAGCATATCTAACTAGTCATTCATGGAATTTTCTAACATCTAATCATTGACAGTAAAGGAATTACAAAATATTCAATCACATCACACATGATCTACTATGGTTCACCCATCCTAGGCTACATCCACAAATATTTCACTGCTCTGCTCTTTAATTATGGTGTTTCCAAAACTACAACGTCATGCACATTACAATTCCCTACCAACGGTTTGAGATCTACGATGAGGTGGACTAGATCACATCAGGCTCCTTATCCTATGATCTAACCCTCAATATCTAGCCTATTTCCCCTCCTCATCTCAACCGCTTACAAAATAGATTGGATTTATAGTCATTATGGTCCTTTCTCATCAAACATGAGCATTAAGAAACAACAACTACTGAACAACGTTCGACCCCAACCTAGACCTCCTAGGTACCTACTTATACATGTTTTTGGCTTACCAACCATTACATCTTCTTACCAAAACCCTAACCCTATCATGGCTAGGTATTTTGGCATGTGCGTTTGTCTTTCACGTGATGCATTTCCTACATACACGTCTTCCTTACATGTGCCTCTTTTCCTACATACGCATCTGTCTCCCATGCCATTCTTTTCCCCAAAATTGGGCTTGTGCCCAACACAAAGATACATTTCCTGTTGGTACTGTGTTATCAGTGGTTGATTTTTCTGAGAACTACACCCTTCAACCACAAAATGAGATTCAAAGCCATTATTATCACTTAGAGAAGGGCAGCATAATGGTACATATCACATACATGCATGGACCGAATAGTAATGAACAAAACATAGTTATATTGAAAGAGTATCACTTCTACATAAGTGATGATCAGTGCCATGACTTAGCCTATGTAGAAAATTGCTTTCAGTTTTTCTACAATCACCTTAAGAAGAAGAACATAATGATGGATCAACATTGGATTTGGTTAGATGGTTGCGTAGGCCAGTTGAAAAATGCTTGTCTATTTGAATGGTTGTGTATGTTTCACAAAAAACTAAAGGTACCACATATTTGGAACTATTTTGAGTCTAGGAATGAGAAAGGGGAGCATGATGGAGCAGGTGCATGCATAAAAGAGCATTACACAGGAAAGAAATGAATTTCACTACTACTTCCCTCATTCGATATGCAAAATCCATCGTTTAATGGTGTTCTTCAATAATGGGAGAGGGAACAGGAACTTGTGAAGACCAATCACACAAGAAATGACATGTACATAGATATTTTTGGGAGGTGGTCGATGTATATCAGTCACAGTGGTATAAATGAAAACAAATCTAGGGCAATCGTGGATTACATTCAGTTAGAACATCAAACAATGCTATAGTTGAAATATGGACGAGAAAACTCTCTTGCTTTTGTAGTCTATGTAGTAGTAATGAATGGGATGATTATGAATTGACAAACTGAGTTGATAGATAGAATCGTGTATCACTCCTCACTGGTAAACATATAACTATGGAATTATCCCAATTGGAGGAGGAAAAATCAAGTGTTTTAGTAGATTATGATCATGTCTCAGATCTCATACTGTCAGGTTCATTGAATCCTTCTATTACATTTTAAATAACTAGAATGAATGTGTTATGCTTTGGTAATTTAGTGGACTCACATTTTGGAACTCCATCTTTTGCATGACACATATACGCAGTGGTTTCCCCAAGAGATAATGAATGGGGCACTGATTATTAGCTGGCACAATGCTTAGAGGGAAAGAATATCCTCATGCGATCAACAAAAGACTCCAAAGGCATTGAATTTTCGACAAGGTTGATGGTTATTAAAGAAGAATATCTGACACGGTATGAAAGAACATGAAATAAATGTGGTTATGTATTTCAATATTATAAACTAGGCTAAGTTGTATACCACTTTACAAACTTGGTTATTGGTACAAACCTTGAACTACAAAAAATGCCATGTAATAACTCATCAAAGGTGAAATACTTCTTGCCTTACTATGAGCACAAGAAGTTAATGGAAACCATCAGTATTAGAAGTGATCTCGATGGTCTACTTGAATGACCATATAGGTATGTAAAATGAATAATTTTGGATTCATTTGGATTGTTATTAAAATATTTTTTTTGTTGTTAAAATATACCCTGCCTTAAAATATACCCATGTCATGCCTTGGTTTGCCTTGCATTTCCTTTGCTTTCCTTGATTTCACTTGTCATGTTGTGACTTTCCTTCACTTTCCATGCCATGCCATGCCTTTCCTTCACCTTCCTTGACTTTCCTTCACTTTCCATGCCATTCCTTGCCTTCACATGACATTACTTGCCTTCACATGCATTTCCTTCACATGTCATGCCATGCCTTGCCTTCACATGCCTTTCCTTTACTTCACATTCCATTCTTTTCCATGCATTCACTTTTCTTACCTTCACTTTCCATTCCATGCCTTTCCTTCACTTGTCATGCCTTCCCTTGCCTTGCCTTGCCTTCCCTTTCCATGCATTGCCTTTCATTTCCATTCCTTTCCTTTCCTTTCACTAATACATATGACCAAATTTGCCACATTTTTTCGTTGCTATTGCCACACATATCCGTCACACTTTCCACGAAAGAAAAGACTATTTTTTGTCGCTATATCCATGAACCATGTGTTCATGGAAAACACCGACAAAATTAGCCCTCCACGTGTCATCACCATCAAGATAGGTTTACATTATAAAGCGTGGCAATAGCGATGAAACTTCGTCGCAATAGGGACAAAAAACCATGCCAAGGCAAAAAACTTACCAACAGATTACGACGTAGATGCCATATGTGCGACACAAAACTATGGAAAGTTGCGACGCAAAAGCGTGGCCATAGCGACAAAAACGTTTGGCAGAGATAAAACTTACGACGTAGATGATATATGTGCGATGAAAAACCATGGAAAAGTACGACAAACTTTCATTGCTATTGCCATTCTTGTTCAAAAAAACTCCTTGCCTTGCGACGAACTATCATCGATATTGCCACGCTTCCTTTAAGTTTAAAAAAAACAAAATCTACATGAGATATGGTATACCATATTGAGAAGCTGGTTGGGATTCATGATTCGTGATTGACCCATATCCTTGTGGTTGAGTCATTCCCTTACCAAAAAAATGAAGGTTACTCACACTCATATGAATGAAAGAAATCAAAGTTGTTCCCACGAAAAAAGTTGTAATGCTTTGAAAGAATGGTAGATCAAAACAATGGAGCACTTGTTTAAACAAAGACACTTATATCTATTCAAGTAAAGGTAACTCACCCTATTCAAATGAAGGTACATGATACCATATAAATGAAGAGAAATGGAAATGTTTAACTCAAAGGGTAGTTCACACCAAATCAAGTTAGTGTGATCACAATGTTTTGAAATGAAGGGTGATCACAATACTCTAGGTGATAGACTTGGTGGAAATATTAAAGGGTGGTATGGCATGAACTATTGATATGATCCTACAAGGCTGAGTGTTCTTTGTTGCAATCTCTTGCAACTGTGCTTTTTCAAGGACATGATAGACTTGGTGGAAAAACATAATGCATGATATTTGAATATAGTAAGGATATTCTAGTCTGAGCTTGTGGTGATCTAGGATTGATACTTATTTGTGTGTTGATGTGAATAACTTGTTGTAGGGACGAGGTGATCAGTATCCATTGAAGATGTAATATCCATGATCTGATGTGTTGCTCCTAGAGTGTAAACAAGAAAACTCCAACTATTAATGTGCACAATGAATATGGAATGTGTTCTATGGTAAAAATCAACACTGGTGGTGGTGTGCATACATGTTGGTGAAGTATACATATGAAGAGAATGTATATAGCCATGTTTGAGTTACATTGAAGGATGGTTAACTAGAGAAGCCACCTGAGGTGTAGTGTCATTGTGGACAATATCTAGCTGAGTAGACATAGTAGTAGAATGCTAAGGCTTTGGTGTTGTTGTTTAAGAAAGAATGGTTGTACATCTACCTATACAGGTATGTAGTTCTAACTAGAGAAACCATATGAGGTGTAGTGTCTATGTGGACAATATTTCGTTGAGTAGACGTAGCAATAGAATGTTAATGTTGTGGTGTTGTTGTTTAAGAAAAAATGGTTGTACATCTACCTATATAGGTATGTAGTTCTAACTAGAGAAGCTATCTGAGGTGCGTAGTGTTGATGTAGACAATATCTGGCTCAATAGACATAGCAATAGAATGTTAAGGCTGTGGTGTTGTTTAAGAAAAAAAGGTCGTAAATATAACTCTATATATGTATTTCTAAATTGTTGGAAAAGTTAGCTAATAATGACATAAATATTATAGCTAGTGAGGAACAATTTCTGAAGGAACTGTTGTATACAAAAGTGTAGTGGTTGGGTGCTAGTTCTTACGAATCCTACATTGTACAAACATTATCTAGTAAAAGTCTTGTAATTATCATTGTTGTAGCCAGCGAGAGGACAAGGGAAATCAATTATGGAACTAGGTATAATAGATCATATATGTATTTTGTTAATTGGTGTGTGGTAGAAAAAAACAATATTGAGTTAAAAATCATTGGGGAGGTTTGGGATTTAGAATGAGAATAGCAGAGTGAGAGTGCATCCAGGTAGAAGGATGCGAATGTATTATTTTGAGAGTTTGGAACGGGGATAGTGATACCATATGAGATGAGATGGATTGATGTGATGTGAAAGTGACAGAGAAAGGTATTTATGTATTATGTTTTGTTGGGTCTTAACATTATAAGGAAGAGGCATTGCAAGAGGTGAGTTCATAGTTTTTGTCATATTTATAGAGTTGATAAGTATTGCAATGAGCATCGTATAAAGAATTTCATTGTTTTTGATGGGGTAGAAGGATGATAAGGTATCATTTAGAATGTGTGGAAGAGAGAAAGTGAAACCATATGAAATGGTTGGATGTGAGGTACAACTAAGAGAGAAAGATATTTATGTAGGATGTCTTGGTCACATCATTACATGGAAAGGGTATTGCAATAAACATGAGTTCATAGGTTTTGTTATCTTTAAAGATTTGATAGGTATTTCAATGGACATCTTATAAAGCATTTCATTGTTGTTCATATGATATGTTCAAGAGTAAATTAGAGTAATCAAGGGGAGATACATAACATTCAACATTCTCTTGAAAAATCTAT
>JASDQU010292032.1:0-10645 GCA_032191745.1 Picea mariana
AAAGGAGAGGTGCCTCCAAAGTGGCCACTTGATGAAGATGCGCCTGATGCTATCGGCAGGCGTTGAAGGATGTGGGAAAAATTCTCCATCATTTCATCCCTCTATCGCGTGAGAGCTTGCTCAAGCAACAGATTGATAGGATCGTCTGCTCCATCATTTTTCTTTTCTTCCGCCATTAAGGGTTTCTTGGGTGTGTGAGAGCGATTGTATTTAAGAGAGACAAGCTCAAGACCCAACTTGCTATACTCGGACCTCGTTGGGGACATGCACTGAAAAAAATGATCAAGAGAAACTTGCTCTGATACCACTGATCCAGATTATTTTTGGCATGAAATGAGAGCGGAGATATAATAAAGAAATGCACAGAGATATTGCGTATATCTAGTAATATAACAGAAATATATCAGAGATGCAACCATAAACACAGAGATACAGTAATACACGATTTCTATTAATGAAAGAAATGTACAGAGACTGTAAAAATACAAAGTGAAAAACTCGCTAGAATGGTGACAGCTTATCTCTGAGAAGAGATGCGACGACTACTCGCATTCGCAAGAAGATCATTACAATGAGGCTCTGAAGGCATTTTTACAATAAGAAGGAATGCCAAAAACCATAGACATCCAAAAACCTAACTCTAGGAGATGAAGCACCAAAAGTCATGTGGGCCCCGTTTGGGTAAGTGAGTACATCAACTTCCTGGGGTCGTAACTTTTGCATACGATCTCCATTTTAGGCGGGTGATAGCTCGTTGGAAATGTATTGTCGAGGAGATTCATTTTGGGGGCTCCATCATGCCTTAGGATATTATTTAGAACCTCGATCTCGAAAAACCTTCATTTGGGCCCTCAAAATGGCCCCGAAAGTTAAAACCTGCTAAAAATAGTAAATTGCCAAAATTGCCAGAAAGTCGTTTTGAGCCATTTGGAAAAGGTGGGTGGCCACTGATATCCACCTGGATCACATAACCACTCTAAACTTTCCAAACCTAACCTTAGTGATTCCATCATGGTACTTAGACCCCCCTCCAACTCCTCTCCCACCTTCTTCTCCAAAAAAATATTTACTTTGATCCCTTTGCAACCAATACCCATGACTCTTGTATCCTCTGGGGTACCTGCACAAACCCCACCTCAAATAGGATAGGATAGAAAAATAATTGAAAAGGGAGAAAAACCATGAATAAATGGGCCACAAACACTTCAAAACAAGCCATGGCCACCTATAACACCACATCTAGGCCCATACCCCCATGTGCCATACACGATATATCTAGCCATGACCCCTCCATACTCGTCATGGAATTCCCTCCCCTTGATTCATCGACCAATTGTGTTAATACCTTGTGCAAAAATCACCCATGTGCTTTGTGTGACACCTACACCCAATATTCTCATCATTATCCCTATATACCCCAATATTGGGATGCTCTTGAGATTCTTCATCAATTGGATTCCATTAATAGGGAAGATTCAACCTCAATGATAGAATACCCTACTCTCAAATGTGATAAGTCTTACCCAACAAGTTCTCGACCAATCATTGAAATTGGTCCCCCCTTAGTGCAAACTAGTGAGAATACCATGCATATTCTCTACTTATCAACTTCCATGGGATCGAAGTTGTTAGTGAACATTCCTTCCTATATAGGTGTATATCATAGTGTCCCCAACATTCCTTATCATAGTGTCCCCAACATTCCTTATGTACCTATGGTCTAAACATCAGTGGAACCCTTTTCCACTAGTATTTCATCCACCACTTTCGATGTAGCATATGTGAACCATGTCACCATAATGGGAAACTTGTCATCATTGATCGATTGACCTACCACAACCCTCAAGCACAATTCCATCCTAACCATGTGATCTGGATTATTTTCAACACGAAATGAGAGCATGGATATAATAATGAAATGTATAGAGATATACCAGATATCAAATAAAATAACAGATATTTATCAATGATATAACTATAAACACAGAGATACAATAACACACAATTACTATTAATGAGCGAAATATACAAGACTGTAAAAATACAGAGTAAAAGACACGATAGAATGGTGGAATCTTATCTCTGAGAAGAGATGTGATGGCTACTTACATTCACAAAAATATAATTTTACAATGAGGCTCCACAGGCCTCTTTGTTATAAATAAAATCCAAAACCTTAACCCTGGAAGATGAAAATCCAACAATTTTGTGGACCCCGTTTTGGGTAGTTTGGTGTATCAACTTCCCAGGACCGTAACTTTGGCATACAATCTCTATTTGGGGAAAATGATAGCTCGTTAGAAAGGTATCGTAGAGGAGATTCATTTTGGAGGCTAAATTAAAGCCTTTAAATATCATTCAGGTTCTCGATCCCAAAAAAAATTCATTTAGGCCCCAAAAATGGCCCCAGAAGTTTAGGAACCAAAAAAACTGCTAAAAATAGTAAATTGGCAAAAGACTGTTTTGAGCCAGTTGGAATAGGTGGGTGGCCAGTGATATCCACCTGGATCAATCATCCCTCCTTAGGAAAAAATGGTCTCCATTGTGTTGAGTGCTTGGGGGAGAGGGGAAAGCGTTTGTTGAATATGCATCTTGGTGAGCTACTTTCCTTGATGGAGAAGTTGCGTTGCTTAGCTTGTTGAAGGTTGTCACGAACCTATTGTTGGAAGGGTTGGACATTTTTAACCAGTCTAGATATATGAGATGATTGTTGGCAGAAGAAATCCTTTCAGTATGCTTCAATCTTGTCGACCTGCTTCTACTGGACAAAAGGTGCTTGGACCAAGGCTGCATTGGTTGCGTTGTTCTTTTGTTCATCTTTTGAACAGACTAGAAGAAGATGAATTTTGTAGTATAGGATACTACCTTGTGACACTGTTTAGGTGGAACAGTATTTGGAAATATCTCTGGTATCCTATAGAGATGACCCCCCAGAGTAACAATGACACTATGGGGTCAAGACTTATAAATATCATGGCACTTCCACATATATGGTTGGCCCAAAAGAACATCAGAGACATCTAGTGGGGAAAAATCACATAATACCTCATCCTTGAAGGGCTGGATGCCGTGTGACAATTGGAACTCCTGGTTGACACAGAGATCTCTTTCTTGGTGAAGCCACCCAATGTTGTATGGTTGTGGATGTGGTGTTGTCGACAATCCCAACTATTTGATGACCTACGCTAAGATGAGGTTCTTCTGGCTTCTGCTATCAACAATAAAATGCAGCGGGGCCCCCTTCACCCACATCTGTGAATGAAAAATGTGCTCCCCCTCTTCAGGATCTATGGGTTCTTCTGGTTGAATTGTTGCAGTCATGATAGTAGCAATGGGGTATGCGTTGATGATCTATCTTCTGCTTTACTCGGAATCAGATTCTGAATCCGGGTTAGAATCTTTCTCTTTTATCTCATCCACCAATAATTTTTTTGAGTGACATTCATTAGTTTTGTGCTAGGGGATTTTGTGGAAATCACACTACTTTCCAGTGTCCTTCTTCATCTTTCTATGACCCTTGTTTTCCTATGACTTAGATTGGTTTTCGGGAGGTTATTTTTTAGGGCCATATTTATCATACTTTGGTTGTTGTGGATTTGCAAACCCTAACTCCTATTTGTTTCGGTGCCTAAATTTCTTCTCTATTTTGACAGCATATCGATAGGCATCTCCCAACGATGAGATGTTCAAAAACTTCATTTTGGTTTAGATGTACCTGTGTAGAGCCCCACGGTATTTCAGAACTAAACGTCGCTTTGATTCTTTGATACCCGGATTGGTGCACAAGGTATGGAAGGTATTGGTGAACTCTAACACTTCTTGGCCCCTCTCTTGTCACAATGTGGTCCATCTCATGTATTGTTTGTCATAATTTCCAACAGGGTAATATTGTTCCTTGATTGCATCCACAAAAATATCCCAAGTGGGCTCAACCCCATATATTCTGTACTCCTTTGTGGAAATTTTCTCCCAGTAAGTTTCCCACCAATTTTTGACATGGGGGAGAGCTTTAAGGAGTGCGAAGGTGATATTTTCCCTGTCAAAAAAATTGTGAACAAAGAAATAACCTTCTAGCAGATTTAACTATTTTCTAGGGCATCTGCATCTATCTATCCTTCAAATAAAGGAATATCAAAATTAACTTGTACCTTGAAATTTGAGGTGACTCCAAAGTGTTCACTTGATAAAGACACGTCGATTTTTATTGGCAGGAGTTGAAGGATGTGGGAAAAATTGCCCATCGTTTCGTCCCTCTGTCGCGTGAGAGCTTTCTCAAGAAACAGATTAATAGAATCGTTTGCTTTGTCATTTTTATTTTCTTCGACCATGGAGGTTTTTGTGGGTGTCCGAGAGTTATTTTACTCAAGAGAGACAATCACGATACCCAACTTTCTATACTCAGACCTCGTCAGGGACATGCACTGGAAAAAAAATGATCAAGAGCAGTCTGCTCTAATACCACTGATCTGGATTATTTTCGGCATGAAATGAGAGTGGAGATATAATAACAAAATGTACATAGATATATCAGATATCCAATAATATAACATATATTTATCAGAGATATAACCATAAACACAGAGATACAGTAATACACAATTTCTATTAATCAGTGAAATGTACAAGACTGTAAAAATACAGAGTGAAAGACTCGATAGAATGGTGGCAGCTTATCTCTAAGAAGAGATCTGATGACTACCCACATTCATAGGAGTATGGTTTTACAATGAGGCTCCAAAGGCATTTTTATCATAAAGAAAATCCAAAACCCTAACCCTGGAAGATGAAAAGCCAACAGTTTTGTGGACCCCGTTTTGGGTGGTTTGGTGTATCAACTTCCTGGGGGTGTAACTTTGGAATACGATCTTTGTTTGGGGTGCATGGTATATCATTCAAAAAGTATCATCGAGGAGATTCATTTTGGGAGATCAATTAAATTATTTGGCTATAATTTAAGTGCTCGATCCCAAAAAAACTACATTTAGGACCTCAAAATGGCCCCAAAAGTTTAGGAACCGAAAAACTACTAAAATTAGTAAATTGACAGAAGATTGTTTTGAGCTAGTTGGAATAGGTGGGTGGCCAACGATATCCACCTGGATCACCATGTGATCTCCTCTTTGGGAAAAACCAAAACAATTCCTTCACTTTCTAACATCATCCCTAGAGTCTACAAGTATTCAACACTGTTGGGTGTCTATTACAGACCCCCTTCCACCATTACCCAACCCAATTATTCCAATGTATGTATGGTGTCATCCGTTCATAGACCAATGGGCCCATATCCACAATCCTTCATTGGACCCTCAAATATGGCATCTTCCATGACACCACCAAGAATGCATCAACATCCACAATACCATTTTGGTTAGGTCCCTTTCTTGTTCCCACCTATGGGGATCGTCAGTACCCAGTCATCATTGCTATAAACTTTCCCAACCTAACCTTAGGGATTCCAGTGTGGTACTTGGACCCCCCTCCAAATCCTCTACCACCTTCTTCTCCAAAACCATATTTGACTTTGACCCATGTGCAACCAATACCCATGACTCTTGTAGCCCCTAGGGTACTTGCACATGACCTCAACTAGAATAGGCTAGAAAAATCATTGAAAAGGGGGAAAATCCAAAAATAAATGGGCCATAGACACTCCAAAAAAATAGATGGCCACCTAGAACACTGCATCTAGGCCCATATCTCCATGCATCATATGCAATATCTCTATCCATGCTACCTTCATTTTTCCAAGGCTCCTCGAACTAAAATAACTTTACAACATCAATGAATTAGAAAATGACCCCTCCATACCAGTCATGGAATTCCCTCCCCTTGAGTCATCGACCAATTGTGTTAATTCCTTATGCACAAATCACCCATGTGCTTTGTGTGACACCTATACCCAATATTCTCATCATTGTCCCTATATACCCTAGTATTGGGATGCTCTTGAGATTCTTCATTAATTGGATTTCATTCATCGAGAAGATCCAACCTTGATGATATAATACTCTTCTCTCAAATGTGATAAGTCTTATCCAACTAGTTCCCAACCAATCATTGAATTTTGTCCCCTGTTAGTGCACACTAGTGATAATACCATGCAAATTCTCTACTTATCAACTTCCATGGGATTGAAGTTGTCAGTGAACATCCCTTCCTCGATAGGTGTACATCATAGTGTCCCTATCATTCCTTATGTACATTTGGTCTCAACATGAGTGGCACCCTTTTCCACAAGTCTTTCATCCACCACTTTTAATGTAGCGTATGTGAACCATGTTTCTTGTTCACATGGAATTGATAATGGGTTCATGTCCCCCTCCCCTTCCCATTCCCCTAATCAGGTTGGTTCTAACATTCAAGTCTTTAATTATGATGAAGACATTATGCAGTCCCTCACTACACCTGATTACCCTTGGGATGATATGAATCAACATTCATATTTCTTAACTCAACATCATTTTTCTATTGATCAATATGATGTTGAATCAAAAGACATTACCCCCCACAGATAGGTCAATTTGTTCAAAAATCTCATTCCCACCTTTGATGATTTGGAATAAGGGAACATGGAAAATATTCCACCTACCATCAAGGTGAATATATCCCAAACCACGGGTGTCAAACAAAACATCCTATTGGGGGAAAGATGCTTCCTGGAAGAAGTTGTTGGTAAAAATATCACTTACAAGAGTTTTGGGATATTTTGCTTGGTCATATTCCAAGATTTCTAGACTCATCTTAGTAATTTTTGAACATCACATCGATACATGGATAGATTCCACCCCCATTTCACAAAAACAAAGGCATATCCACCCTAACAAGGTACCCTCTATCAAAGCCGAAATTGAAAAATTATAAAAGGAAATATTTATTTATCCCATCGCATACACTTCATGTGTCTCTACTCTAGTCCCCATCATGCAGAAACAAGGCACTATTCGTGTATGTAACAATTTACATGATCTGAACAAAGTTTGTCCCAAATACAGCTACCCAACACCATTTGTTGATCAGGTTATTGATGAATGTGTGTTACACAAGGTCTTATTCTTTATGTATGGATTCTCATGTTATAACCAGATCTGTATTCATCCACAATACCGATACAAGAAAACCTTCACAACTCCACGGGGAACCTTTTTATACAAGTGATGCCATTTGGGTTTAAAAATGTAGGATCCACCTTCGAGTGTGCCATGTCATACTATTTTCATGACTTGGCTCACATTATCCTAGCCTATCTCAATGATATCACTACTTGTTGAAAGGAAAGGGTGTAACACTTGGAAGACTTGTGAACCATCTTTCTTAGATGTCACAAATACATCATATGTTTGACTCCCCTCAATTCTATATTTTGTGTGCTTGTGGGATGGATTTTGGGATTTATCATCTCCAAAGTGGAATCATTGTTGATCCCATTAAGGTTAAGTCCATTTCTAAACTTCCTCCCCCTCACAATCTACACTAATTGCAAAGCCTAAGAGGAATGCCAACTTTCTGCATTGGTTCATCCCATATCATGCCACTACTTCCCATGGGTTCTTGTGATTATTACATTCAGATATCCCATTTGTTTGGGATGATGAATCTCAACAATATTTTAGTGTGATTAAATGGGCCCTTCCCTCATTTCCCTTGATTAGTCCCCTAGACTTTGAAAAGGATTTCATCCTCTACATTTTCTCTTCAGACTTGATTGTTTTTGGATTATTAGTTCAGTATGGGATTAATGGATGTGAGAACATCATTTACTATGTGATTAAGAACCTCTCTGAACCCTCCTTGTCCTATTCACATAACAATAATTTGGCCTTGGCTATCACATTATATCTTCAAAAGCTACGACGTTACATCATGATGCATAGAACCAAGTTTATCGCCAACTCTAACCCTATGTCCTTATTATTAAGATAGTGGGTCATCAATGGGAAGTATGAATGATGGATCGTTATCCTTCAAGAATTTGACTTAGAGTTTATGACCCCAAAGAATAAAAAACCCTTATCCCTTGTTGAATTCATTTTTTAATTCCACATTGGTACACAAGACCTGTCCTTGAATGATGGCTTGCCTGATTAACATGTGATCACGATATCCATTGATGATCCTTGGTATGGAAACATTTGAGGATGGAAACTACCCAAAAATTCATGTGTGATAGATATTTCTATCCTATCTGTTGACTATTTTCACTAGGTTAATCATTGTACTAACTGCCAACTTTTTTCCCCTAAGGCACAAACCCCACCAACCCCATTGCACCCTATTATCACCACTGGTACATTCTACAAATGGGACATTGACTTTATGGAGTGTTACCCACCTTCCTCCGATGGACATAAGTACATCATTGTGGCTATTGACTATTTCACCAAATGAGTTGAAGACATTCCAATATTCAACAACAACACGACTACCACAACCTCATTATTCTTTAACCATGTCATTTCTTGATTTCTTGTCCCAAATAAATTGGTCTCTAAGCATGGCCAACTCTTTGAAGATCAAATATTGGATGTGCTTGCAACCATGTTGGGTTCAAGCATCAATATTTTTCTTCCTACTATATATAGGGGAATGGACAAGTCGAGGCTTTCAATAAAATTCTTAAAACCATGCTCCAATGGACAATGGACAAACACAAGATCAAATAGCACCATATGCTCTTTCCATCCTTATGGGCCTATAGAAATTTTGCAATGACTGCCACTAGATTCACACCCTTCCATATCATCCATGTAGAGGAGGTAGGTTTCCCATTGAATTTCAAACCCCCTCCCTTCATATTTCCATTTAAATTCTCCTTGATGCCACCCCATTAGAACAAATACTAGTGACATTGGAGCATGCCAATGAAGACTATTGAGTTTCACTAGAAACCATCGAAGAAGATAATCTATGCACCAAATCCCAATATGACTGAAAGGTCCAACCACTTTTCTTTCATGAGGGTATTCGCAACCAAGCCCATGATATCTTAGGTTAGGGGAAATTCAAACCATTATGGAAGGGCCCTTACATTGCCAAACAATGTCTAGGAAAGGGGGCATATCTCCTTGAGGTTCCTGAATGAAAAATTCTCCCTAACCCTTGTAATGCACTCTAACTTAAGAGGTTTTACCCTTGATAATCATACTAGAGTGTCTAGGCATAATGTACATAGATTAGATAGTCCTTTTTGCATCCCTCTCTTTTGTAAAGATTGTATCTCATCTGTTGTCTTCTTGCATCTTTCAAATGGACCCTTCATCCAATTGTTACGGTGGTTATTGATGCATGAGATTTCTGTATCAGAATGCTACATTGGTTATGCCAATGGTGTGAGGAAATGCTCCAAGAATCTAGCCTCAATGGCTTGGGCCCTATTTACCTCCGTGCATACCCTTTTTCACTCTAGTGGTGTTTGCGTTGGGTCATCCACCAATAACCATGACGAATATGATGTTGTGATTGGTTTATTAGCCAATTCCCTTGACCATCTCATTTGTCACCTTCATTTTTGTCTTCATTCCCAACTTCTCATCATGAAACTAAATGACATTTATCATGTGTGTAACCTAGGCATCTTTAGAAAATATCTACGAGTTAAACTTTTAGCACAATCATTTGAATCAATTTCATTTAATCATGATCCCAGGAGACAAAATACATTTGTATATACCATTGCAAATGACATTCTAGACTGGCATTTAGCACATGTATATGTAAGAAGATAACAATTCACACCCATCTAATCTAACATGCATACATTTTTACATGATCAAACCATTTCATCCATAACACATCATGTATATATGTCCATCATAATATAAAAACCAAAACATCATAAAGTGTTGTATCAATTCGAGTCCACTACTCTACAATAGAGCTCGCTGGCTCAATTGGGGGTGTTTCAGACCTAAGGTTCGTGAGGCTTGTCCAAAAAATACCCCATAGGTGCTTGCATATTCAATCTTCAAAGACTGAAGAATGTCTAACCCGAGATGCCATTAGAATAACAGAGACCATAGGTTTCTTGTAAGGTCTGAAGGAAGGGAACATATAGGATACATTCACTATATAACTATGAAATCATTCATAATTATCATGAGATTATTGCGGAGCATAATACAGAGACAACAAAAATTTATATCATTAACTCATAAGATGCAGAGATAATTGTGCTTTAGAATTTATTCATTAAACTCAAAGGACTTAGATACAATTCCATAAAAAGAGGCTAAATCCTTTCTAGAATACATTAACAACAAAATGGAGACACGCCATGCGCTCAGATATCCTTTCCCTCTCTTATTTTAACACATGATATCTATTAACATAGCCATAAGTGATACAAAAACCAACTTGGAGCTCTAATTCATCTACCACTTTTCTCTTTGATCATTACTACTCTCCTAGTGAAAAAAAATCCAACCCTTACATGACCACGTGCATGTAAATTCTAACCTTGTACAATATCTACAACAAACTGATATTCAGAAAAGAACAGAAAAGATACAATGGCAAATACAAACATTACACAGAGATTTTTCACCTGGAAACCCAAACCGGGAAAACCAGCATATATTATATTCATACATTGTGTTACATTGTTTACAATACAATATACATATAGGAGCCAGTGGCATCCAAAACCCTA
>JASDQU010292033.1:3425-13667 GCA_032191745.1 Picea mariana
TCATTATCCCAATTGCACTTGTTCACCCCCTGTTCTCTGATATTCATTTTAAGAGAAGTCTGTACGGAAATGAAGAAAAAATGATGTGGCAGTAATTGATGATTGGTATTCTGGGATATGCTTAGATACACAGTTAATTGTTTTATTGATTTCTTGAAAAATATTCGTAAATCCTTCCCCCTCCATGATATCAATTTATGCCAGATATAATCCCTCCATACTCCCATTGACCCTATTGATTCCTTGTTCGTATAGAAATTAATAAATAGAATTTTTATGGATGGATTGCACGTGTCTTGTAGTAAATTATAGAGCCAACTCTTGATTTATTGTAAGTGGAGTTTCATGGATGGGTTATTAATAAATTCATGACTGATTAATTATTGCTACAAGATGAGTTTCTTCAATAGGGGTAGTAATGACCGAAATAATAGAGGCAAAGGTAACTGTCATCGGGGCCATAGGAGACCTCGATTTTCTATTCACTTTGATGGTGATCCACAAGAGTTGAAACAACAATTTCAATATGGATATTTTAATTTGGTTGGCCATGGGATATTTCATCATCAACCTAAAAGGCCCCCTTTTAGACAACCTCATAATTTTCCTGGCATTCCCATTCCCCCACATGTGTCAATGCAGCCTGAACCTCTTGCAAATGATGGTTGGAAAGAAATTGTTAATCAACCTGTTTCTCACCACCATGGTTATCCCACTGTCTCATTACCATGCTCACCACCACCACTCCTAGTTAATACTAATAAACGAATTTCCCATGCTGTTTCACAAGTGCAGTCTTCTCATGCCAGCAAGAGACTGAAAAATGATATTCCACAACCTGTACTAGAAAAAGGAAAAACAACGGCCTCCCCCTCCAGTCCATCAACAAAATATTCTAAGTCTGTGTCCTCATGCCTCCACCTAAAATATGACTTCTCCCATGTGATCAACAAAATACAACCCCAAGGGTCTAACCAACCAAGAGTTATCCTAGAGAAGTCAAGGGGAGACAATAGTGAGAAGAGGAAAAATGCCTCACACAACAAGTATGGATTTTAAATGTTTTTATGATATTCAATGATGAATACAATGTTTTATAATTTTCAACAAATTTTGGACAACAAGCTTCTATTTTGGATATTTTTGTGGATAATATGGATATATTGTTTTATTTTTGGAAATGGGCTTAGTTTTTGCTGATATTTAATATTCAGTTTAAATGATATCGACGGGAGATACAAGGGTGTTATATGATCCAAATGATTATTTTTTGTACTTTATGTTTGATGGTTGGCAACAGAGAATGATGGGAGTCACAAGGGGTTCCACTTGTTTAGTTATTATTAATTAAGACCCTTATTTATATATTATTATTATTATTATTATTTATTTCTCCTAAAATAATTAGTTAATTTAACTTGACTTAACTAAAGAAAGTAGTTGAACTACCTCAAATCTGATAAAGAATAAAGGCTCAATAAGAGGAAGAAACATGGAGGAATAGAAGGAGAACTACAACATTAAGGTTTTCTCTCTAGCTAGTGAGATATTTTCAGTTTTCATTCATTTCTAAGTTTACTAGAAAGCCTAATCCTCTTGACGAAAACATGGTTTTATTGAAGGCAACATGATTCAAAACTGAATCACACATTTCAACAACTTGTTTTAAAGGTGTTTGAATTATCTTTGATAGTCTGTGTACTCTTGTTTGTTTATGAATTAATTTTCATGACTGATAAGGAATATCTTGCAGAGTCAAGTGGCAACATTTTGTGGCAAGCTGATCTAGATCATTAGTTTCAGTTTTATTTTTTTGTCAGAGCCTTTTTGTATGGTGCCCATCGGAAACTTCTAAATATGGCTTTGGTCCTTACCCTCGCAGGGGTTTGTAAAAGAGAAATACAGTTTTGTATCTCAGAATGAAATAAAATCAGATTATTGTTCTGTCTCACATATGTGTATTCATGATATGGTTCTTCCTTTCGCTTTTGTCTCCATGTTTAATTTATTGTAAAATATGTATACATTCATGTAGCTTTGTTTATTTATGTTTTATATTGCAACATATATAAATCATAAAATCAACCTTGATCCTTTGTAATTAATACTTGTGGATTGAGTGAATGTTTTGAGGCTATAAACCATTGATGACATTCCAAACTATCTTGTCCTAGCCAAGTAAGATCTGAAAATGATTGAGTGAACTATTCCATACCTTTTCCTCAACATCTTCTACACTAAAGTTTGTTATTATAAAAAGTTATGATCTCCAATGATAAGCATTCTATTGGATTTTAAATTTTATGGATGCAAACCTTCCTATTGTTATTTTTGTCATTATTTTGTAACTTGATTGCTATCAAATTTTAAATTACTTCATTAATTGTGATTTTACTTAACATTGGGGGCATAATTTTCTAAATATTTTCAAAATAAATGATAAAAGTATGTAAACTAACAAGCACTACTTTAGTTAAAAACCAAATTATCACAAAATCATGTTATACATTAAATTTTTTCATTATAAACCACATTTTTTGTTAATCTTACTTTTAAATCTACAAAATAAATGAACATAAACTCAGCTTTTGAATCATCATGTTAACATATCCTAAAAAATGTTGTACTATTAAACATGCATATCAACCATATCATTACATCTAATTATATCAACATAAAAAATAGAATTTCATATCCCATTAAAAGTTCAACTGAACATTTAACATCTTTCAGGATTTCACAATTGGAAATACTTAAAGAATATGATTTTTTTTAAAATATATGCAACGACATACAAATATGTTCAAATAACAATCGTTCCATGCAATCACAAATAATTTGAAAGACAAACACATTACGCATCAAACTGACTGTTAACACACTAAAATTGTTCAAAGATTTGTTATAATTAACTTAACATTTCCTTTGTCCGAAGATGAATAGAAAACAATATAATTAGCGAAATAAAGAGTATAACAAAAAGATACAACAACAATATTAAATATTAAATAAAACATGTACATATCACTCTTTGTTGTCATCACCCTCATTATATTCCTTGCTTGGCATGATAACACTGTTGTTCTCAAAAATATGTTTTGATCTAGGGTTGTGTCTTAATATGAATCACTAATCCCTATCGAACACATCCGGGTAAAAAAATCTTGGTTGCAGTGTTTTGGGAAAACATAAGGCTCCTTATCTTCATCACACATATTTCTAGATTTGATACATATCATCCCGCTATCATGATCTTCCTTTACATTATTCCGATCAAAGGTGTCCCACCACTTGCACCTAAAAATAACACATTGGAAAGAAGAGAAGTTCTCCCAAATGATCTCTTGTATCTTTTCAACATAACGTAATGTCCCTCGTATTAGGTTTTGATCGCGGTGGCTAACAGGACTAGATTAGTCTTAATCGACTTCCACTCCACAGTCTTGTGTCATGCGTCCATAGTTGACATCCTCTGTGCAAAAATGATGTCTATATTCCCACATAGATGGGAACAAATGAACCTATAAAAAGTGAAAAAATCACAGTGTCATGTGTCTAATAAGTCGACCAATAAAATATTAAATATAGATGTTATAATTCAAAGGTGAATTTAAATGTTACAAAATGTACACAAAGATATTATTAATGAGTTGCTACACCTAATCCCTATGTTTAGTGCATCCTCTTTGTTGATGATAAAAATCACAACGAGGATTATGCCTGCAAAGTATTGCTAAAAGACTATTATTATAAGATAATGAAATATATAATACTAGTAGGTGGGACCCCCTTGTAGATTGGAGGAACAGAGATAGTCTTGTTACACATTTTATGGTGCTATTTCGATGATGCTTATAGGGTTCTATATGATTGATGGTGATATTGGTTTTATTGGCGACATAATGACAGATGGATAATGCATGTTGTGTGTTGATTTTGTTGCTCTAAACTATAAATTCCATGTCATGATGGCTTATATTAACTTTTATTACCTTTTCTATTGGTGCCTTGATTCATTACTTGTTACACCTGCATAAGATACATGTTAGTAACAACAAATAAGAGCAATGGAAAAGGGACCTATGGGAAAAAATCCAAGAAAGAGGAGCTAACTATGTTATGCTATGCTATACTATGAGAAATTGAAATTTAAAAAGGGTTGATGTTAGTCCTAACTAGAAATGTTAGTGGCTATATGATTTATATTGAGTTATCCTTGGCGCACTTGATATACGTTATGGTATGTTTCGGAAATGGTTAATATGACATTGGGTGGTGCATTTGTCAAGCATTGTATGTTAGTCTGGATGCATATATTAATGGAATGGATTAATGGTTGGCTGGCTATCATGTACTACATAATTGAATTAAGAGAGGATGGAAGCGACATGCATTTACTGCACGTCAGTCGATACCGCTCCCACTGGCCGTCACCCTAGCTTGGTTATTGTTCATTTGATTTTTGCTGTGGTTAAGTTTCGATATTCAGGCATGGAAGGAACTTCTCGACCAAGCTCACATTTTTAAGGCCATTTGGCCATTTGGCTACAGGTATGTTTTTTTCGCCATCAATGAACTCACTCTATTTATGAAATAAATATTGGCTCGGTGATGTATTGGTCTGTGTTTTTCTTGAGGCTGGCAACTGTGTAAACTCATGGTGTTTCCCTGGAATGATTGTTTGTGTGTTATTCATTACAAATGGAAAATTGAATGGTTGAAGTCACGATTTCATTGACTATTCTGTGTGAAGGAATCCGTGATGGCTCTCTATTGTCTCTATGGTTTTTTGTTGGAGGGTTTCATTCAGTTTGGACTTGCTGGCTATCTCCTCATATTATTGTAACCATATCCGGTTGTATTTGGTGTTATGGGGTTGTTGTGTATGATTTGAACCACCTTTGGGTCACTGCATATCGTTTTCCACCTGGTTGTGGGCTCGTTTTAGGTTATTGGTCTCTGCATAGTTCGTTATGGTGGCTATTATGCCAAGAGGCTTGCTTTAGGGTTGGTTGCTATTACATGGCTCTACATTTCTATCAGCATTATTTGTTTTTTGGGGAAAAACATGGGGGTTATACCGATGCGTGTTCTCGGTGTTGTTTAGTAGCTAGTAAGAAACCTCTGCTCCTCTGCTCATAGTCTCTCCTACCTGGGGTTGAACTATCATCCTGTCTTTCAAGCTAAATGTTATGTGGCCTATGTGTCCACCGTGTTGTCTCAAAGGGTTCTCATCTACTATTGATATGGTCGATTCCAATCTCCCTATTTTTTAATGATCAAGCGAACCCTCGACTATTTTCTTGTATTCATTGGTACCGAGCCCGATTTTGATTAACTCAATAGTCACACTCTGTCGGTTATCTGATTGAATGTTATAGTTAATGGGTATTATTAACAATGGTTTTGATTATTGGCTCGTCTTTGTTGATCGGGTTGATTACACAGTTGCAATCAGAAATGATTATTGGTATATAGTCGCTGCATTATGTTATTGTGACAGTTGATTTGATAGCTCAACATGGTTTAATTGGTTGATTAGAGAAGTTGTAAAGTGGAATGAAAATGGGCATACAGTCGTTGCCTCCTTATGTTGGATTGATAACTCAACATTGTTTTATGGTTTGATTGGGAGTAATTAGATATGTATAGTCACATAAATGCTTTTTTGCGTTATGAGTTGGTTTGTGTGTTTCTTACAACGTGGTATAAATTGAAGTGATGGTTGCTGTTACTATGTGTTTAAATTGCCCGATCGAGATTATTTCAATTTTAAGTATTGATGATTGTGGCTTGGCTGTCCACTTTGTATGATTTATGGATATTGTGCATCATATCGTTTTATTTCACTATCAGAGATGGGCACGGTTTTTTTAGTAGTATGTTTTCATTACAATTTAATTAAAGGAATGGAATCTGACACGTTTTAAAAGACCCTGTGTCTGTGTTTGATTTGAGGAATTAATTTATGGACAATGGTTAAGGTTTTGATGCTGAACAAAGTTGAAACAAATGAATGCGGATTCATTGGAATTTTGTTTTAAATATAAAATAGAAGAAATGAGAGGAAACAAAATTCTTATACAGAATGTTTGGAAGGCACATTGATTTTGAGTATGATGACATTGTGTTAATTAAAAGGGTTGAAGATTTAAATATGGACAGTGAAGAAGTGTTAACACACAATATGTTTTTTAATTGATCACAATGATTGTTTAGTTTGCGTTGGATGGTTTTCACTAAATACATAATTTTTTTATGGATTACTTAATTGATTTCACGAACAATATTCGCTCTTTTCCCTACCATTATTTCATTTTTCACACATTACAATCCCCTCTCCTTCCCATATTCATTATCCACTCCTTGTTCCTAAAATTTAATTATAGTTTAAGGAAACTTTGTATTATGAAAGTTTAAGATCACAAGGATGGATTATAGTGACATATTCTTTGCTTTACATTACAGTTGATTGTTTGTTGTCTGTGAGTAGTAATCATGATATTCCCCCCTCCATTTTAACATTTTTCACCCAATACAATCCCTCGCATATCCCAGAACATTTGTTCACCCCCTGCTCATTGACAACTATTAAGGATTGCATGAGTCTGATACGTTGCTGAGCCAAATTTTATTTCATATTTTAAAAGAGTTGTCATGTATGGTTGTTAAAGAAACTATTTTCTAATCAATTATGCATACATGAATAATTTTGTTCAACAGATGTAGCCATGGCAGAGGTAACCGAGGGAGAGGTAATTGGAACAGGGGCCCTAGAAGGCCAAGATTCTCTATACACTTTGATGCAGACTTGAAAGAGTTATGACAACTATTTCAAGCTGGGTTTTTTAATTGGATTGGGCAAGGAGTGGTTCAACCTAGGCCCAAAAGGCCTCCCTTCCAAGTCCCACAGGTCCCTAGTATCCCTGTGTCTCCTCATGTCTCACTACAACTTGAACTTCCCGAGAATGATGAATGGAAAGAGATTGTCCACCCGATAGTCTCCCAACATTGTGGATGGCATAACTTGTCTTTACCTGCTCCCTTGCCTATCAATCAAATTGTCCAAGCTGCCCTTGTGCACTCACCAGTTCAATCTTACCATGCAAGAAAAAGATTGAAAACCGAGGCCCACCATGCCCCTGACAAAGGAAAATCCACTGCCGCCCCTTCCTCATCCTCAAATGACTCTGATAAATCCGTGTCCTCTCGCATGCATTTGAGAGATGATTTCTCTCATGTGATCAATGAGATTAGGCCTAAAGGCTCCACATAGCCTAAGGAAAATTCAGAGAGATCAAAAGGTGACAACAACAACAAGGGAAAGATTGCCTCCCAGAGTGGAAAATATGGATTTTATGTTTTTATTTATTAATTGTTGAGAACATTTGACTTATGAAATTTTGGACAACACACTATTTTTGGATATATGGGTAATATATTTTTGGAAATAATTTCAATTTTCATTGAGATAAATTGTCAAATATAAATGTGATGATGGGAGTTACAAGGAGGGATGTTTTGTTTGATTAACTAGTTGTGTTATGATTATTAAAAGCTAAAGGGAGTCACAAAGGGTCCCACCTACTAGTTATTATTTATATAAAACCCTTATTATGATTTATTACCTTTCTCCCTTAACTAAAAGTTGGTTGAGTTTTAGTTAACTTAACTAAGGAAGTAGTTCAACTACTTCAACCAATTCTAATTTGCTTAAAGGAAAAAGGAAAGGGAGGAACAAAGGGGAGAATAGAAGGATAAGCATACTAAGGTTTTCTCTTTGAGTTTTTGTTGAGATAATTCAACTTTCATTCATTCCTTAATTTATTAGAAGCATAATTCTTTTTTATGATAGCAGGGTCCTACTGTAGAAAGCAAGATTCAAGGCTGAATTACATCATTCAGACACTTGTTTTTCAGAGGTGTTGATCTATCTTTGATAGTCTGTGTAGACTTGTCTATTTTTGAATTAGATTTCATGACTGACAAAGGCTATTGTGTAGAGTTGAGTGGGAAGCAATCTGTGGCAAGATGATCCATCCTTTAAAGTTTAGTTTTTGATTTTCTGTTAGAAGTCCTTTTGTATGTTTCATTGGGGATGTCTAAGTTTGACTTTGGTCCAAAAATTCCTCAGGAAATTTTGTAAAGAGAACAATTCTTTGATGAATTGGAATGAAATGAATGATTTCTTTATGTCTCATTTGTTTTGATTATTGACTTGGTGTCTTTACTTCTGTCTCTATATTTATTTCAACATCTGATATGTTCAGAAAATTACATAAATAATGATTTTTTCAACAAGCTTTTATTTATAAAAAAACTTCCTAAGTACTTGTAAACAATGCTCGTGAATTAGGATATCAATTTTGATGGCTATAAACCTATGGTGATATTCCCATGTATCTTTCTTTAGCCAAGCATGATCTGAAAATTCTTGAGTAAGATCATTTCATATCTTTTCCTGAACATTTATTTGGCGACCATACTGGGGAGATCTTCAATATCTCTCTGGTTAATTTTTATGCTGGATTAGCATCGATACATCTATTTTTTCTAATTTTGATTGTTTGAATGTTTTATTTCTTAATGACTGTAACTATTGCAAGGCAACTCAATATTGAACCCAATCTTCAATATCAGACCAACATTACTTTGAATTTTTTCAACACCATTTTATACACTGCCAATACTCGTGCTGAGCTTAATCATTCATGGGAAACAATTGAATGATATATTAGTGCCAAATAACATTGAGAAGCTAGATGTAGACACCCTAGAAATCAATAGTAACCTTCTTGTTCCTTTAGTTTTGGCCTTACTTTCATGTTCTTAGACTCTCATGTTTCTAGAAGAAGAAGAGGCTTATCACTTGAAATTAATCCTATTTCTGAAATAGGAAGGAGGAACGTTGTGTTATCAACCCAAAAAAGTGCTCTTAGGAGAAGTTTGTTTGATTCATACAGTTCATCTTTCTCTCCCTCACCTATCATCCACAAGATGACATCTAGTGGTGGCTTTGGTGGAACTGGAAGTGCTTCCTCCTCTCAGTCTTCATCTTCGTTAGTTATTGGTAGCTTATATAGCCACCATATCCTTGTCCAATCTACCACAAATCACACCAAAGTCATTAAAAAATATGGGATTTTTCAGTTTGAAGAAGATGCCACAACTACACCTGTCACCATGGAATGTGTCCTCTCCTCTTAACCTAGCACTCGGTACTCGTCCACTTCCTAAATTCAAAGAGAATATCCCTAGGATTTCRAGAAATAACACTATCACTAYAAACAAACACCTGGTGGAATTTTCTAATGCTTGTCACAACATAGGAGCCAATGAAAACGATACTTGCATGCGCTTATTCATCAATTCCTTGGAAGGAAAAGTTGTGGYCAATTTCTTTGACCTTCCTCCAAAGATTTTGTCTACTTGGGAGGAGTTAGTTTATTGGTTCAAGTCCACCTATGTGCAATCTAAAATCCCATCTCAACAGTTACAKGAGTATAATAACATAWCMTATAAGAATGGTGAGACCATCAAGTATTTCAACTTGCATTTTAMTAAGTTATACAATCAAATCCATGAACTCATTCGACCTCARAACCAAGMCAATTTCATGCATTAATRCAATGCATTACCTTCCCCATATAGTCATGGTCTTGAGGAAAAATCCATTGATAACCTCGGTTCCGCTCTGCATACTTGTTTAGAGTATGAAGAACAACTTGAAAGAATAGGTCTTCCTCAGGGAGAATCATTTAAATATACATACATGTCCACCCTCTTACAAATAGTATAAGATCTGAGTAATTGTATGATAGCATATGAGAGGAAATGAAATGTCTCCCCTCTCACCCCTGGAGCTTCATCCTCTTCTGCACTCCCCTTTAAAAATCCAATTGAAAATAATTTTCAGCCTAAAGTTATATTGCCTCGAATTTGGTTTAACTTTTGCAAGGAACATCACTAGGAAGCCACATGTGAGGTAAGGAAGATTTCCAGAGATAAGTTCTTTGGTAACAGACCAGAAACTAGCATTGCTGTCCTAGATTTTGTAGAGACAAAAGATGTCATGATCATCAATACTAGGAACAAATCCTACGCTCCTAAAGGAAAATTTTATCCTCCCCACAATTCTTCTATCCTGAGCTCATCCTCACCAGTTGCTACTGTTAAGGTTCCTAAAGTTACTGAAAGTCAAGGAATTACCTCCCCTCTCCCCTCTTCCAAATACAATATTCT